>JASAOC010002028.1:0-80698 GCA_030849835.1 Herpetomonas samuelpessoai
CTTGAAGTTGTCCGTCTGCTGCTGCTTGAAGGCAGCGCGCTTGATCGCGGACTCAGGAGCGGGCACAGCAGGCATCTTCTTCTGTTCGTACGGTCGTCTTGATTAAGGAAAACAAAAAAAAATGTACGAAGGGAAAGTGGGTGATGCAACATTCACGCAATAACAAGTGGAAGGGAGAAGGAAGGGAAGTGTGGTTACATAGACTCACGCATTGACGTGAAGCGTCGGTGTACGTGACACGATTGCGACAAAGATCAACGTCACTGCTGATCATCATCGCGTGAGCGAGTTGCCACTAAAACTTTCAGTGGTGTAGCTGTGTCACTTTTCGCAGGTTCGTCATCTAGGTTCATGGTCAGCTGTATTGTCCCTCACTAGCTTTGGAACATAGCAGGTGTTTCTTTTTAATGCGTGGAAGCGCGCGCGAAGCATCACCATTGTTATAACAGGGGCGTGTGGTCACCGTTCGTCTACTAATACTCTCGTAAGAGGACATACCGTAATCGAAGACGGAGCGGTAAAAATACAGAGTGGTGTTAGGCCTGTCCTCACGGCAGTGCCACCTGAGCTTTAACGACGTGCTCTCGGCCCGGAAGCGTGACATAGTCAGCTTCTCTTCGCCTCCGGGCACTATTCTGCAGCAGCCGACATCCTATCCACAAAGGGATGAGCAGTAACGTCCACGTTACTGTGGCGTAGGCAAGCATACGGGCGCAGCTGTGCATCAGCGTCGACAGGCCCTGGTTGAGCGCATACTTCAATGCTGCTGCTGTGTACGGTGCCGTGCTTTCCCGAAAGAGGAGAGCAGCGGTTTTCGCAAAGAGAGGGATACATAGAAGCTGGAGGGGAGTGCACAACATGTTCACAGAGGTTGCTACGGCGAATTGGGGAAAGCTCAGCTGGAGAGACTTGGCGAAGAGCAGTGTCATGACCGTTGTGACGAGCGGAAGAGGGAAGATCCCACCAATCACACCCGCAGCGATCGCCACAACCACCTCACTCTGCGTGAGTTGCTGGGCTGGGCGGACAAGCTTGTCCCGCCACAAGGTCGTCACAGATTCCCTCAGGCGCTGCATGTACGCACCAGAGACTGCGAGCAATAATGAGAAAGGGCGTACGGTCGGGCGACACTCTTCTTAGTTGTCACGCCGCAGAGGACGGACTTCGTGGTGAGGTGTTCTGCCTATTCCCTTTGGAAAAGGCCACTCGAGAAAAGCAGGTCACGTTTAGGGTGAGAAGCAGGTTTCCACAGCACAGCCTCATGCAATGGCCTACGTGGCGTGTGCGCAATGTGGGTGCTTGAACCAAGAGCGGATGGGTACGGGAGGTGAAGTAGGGTGAGAATAGTGAAGAGAGCCCTCAGATGAAGACGTCCGCAGCGGTGGAAGCATTTCCCCAGGTGCCACCTTGTGTGTGTGTGCGTGTGTGTGTGTCTCAAGCAAAAGGAGACGTGCCTGGCCATCGGAAGCTTGCGTGTAAAGTCTCACACGTCATGGGCGAAAAGCCGTCAGATTAGTTATTACCTCCCCTCTTCACCTGTTCCGCTGTCGACGGGAACAGGCATAAGGACTCTAGGTTTACCCTATCCTCCTCACTGACACCACGAAAATATTTATGGGACGTTTTCTCTTGTAGTTTTTTTTTTTCTTGGCAAACGTGCGAACGGAAGCAGACAGCGCAGCCTCTGACAGCCCCAAGGCTGCCGTGTTCAATCGTATGAGGAGGTTCATTGCGAATCCCTTTGAAAGTGGACCCTAGCACTCCCCGTCGATCACGAGGAGGTACAAGCGTACAAGTAGGCGGTGAACAGAGCGGTGGTCTGCACAAAACAGTGGTTCTCTTGAACCGCAAGTGTGTATGTGAATAATATGTCTTCGTACCATAGAGCGGTCAGAAGCTTTCGCGAGAGGTCACCGCTGACAAGGAAAGAGATGCGAGAGCAGGGATCTAGAGAGGGCATCAGAGCGCCCGAATAACCTCCCCCTTTTCCTGCATCTTTTTGCGGAGACGCTTCTCAGACATAATGTCGGCGGCAACTTCATCTGAAACCTCCTGTGCTTCTACAACCTCCGGGATCCAGTGCATGAGCATCCGCTCAATCCCGCTTTTCAGTGTGATGTGGGAGGAGGGGCACGACTTACAAGCGCCCTCGAGCAGCAAATACACGGTGCCATCGTCCATGTCAATGTAGCGCACATTGCCGCCGTCTGCGCGGAGCATGGGCCGGATGCGAGTGGCGAGCAGCTCCTTCACGGCGAGAACCACTTCATCGTCGTCCTCCTCGGGTTCTGTGTCGTCGTTGTACCCAACGAGCTGCTCCTCGCCTTCAGGCGACAGGACATTCTGTTTGCTCTCCGCGAATTCAATGATGGTCTCCTGCACTAGCGGAGTGAGATCCCCCCAATCCACGTCAGGGCGTTTCCTCACCGTTACGTACTCGTCCGCGATGAAGACAGCCTCCACGCCATCGATGCCAAACAGCGCAACGGCGAGAGGGGACTTGTAGGCGTGTGACGCGTTAGGAATATCCATGGAGTATTCTGGCTTCAGGAAGGACAGATCCATCGAGAAGAAACGGAGACAGTCAGGATTGGGTGTCTCGTTGGTTTCCACCACAATCCATCGTGTGGACGCTCCCAGTGCTGCTTGCATCCCTGTCATACTTTCTGTACCGAATTTGGCATGAGTCGTGCAGTGTGCCAAGGAACGCCGCCATGCGGTCGACACAGACGGTCGAGGCGGCAGCGCGGTTGGGAACGAGGAGCGGTCAACAGCAGCCCCACGGGAGAGGGTGCCAACCGCGCCACCGGTGGCGGCTAGCGATACGGAGCGGCGAATCATTGCAGCTGACGATTACAGGTACCCGGGTCGCTTGTTCGCCAAGGAGACAGACTGTAGAACGGAGACGGATTAAGAAAGCAACGTGGATCACAGTGCAAGATGAGCAAAATTCAGCAATATGAAAGGTTTCCTGTGGTAACAAAAGAGAACGTACTTCTTTTTTCCCCGCTTTCTTTTCACAAGGGAAGTACGGCAAGGTCTGTTGCGGAAGTAGTAGATATATATGTTTATTTTCCTTGAACAGAATGGGCAATGGTTGTGCTACACGCATGGAGCAAGGAAAGGGGGACGAAGGTAGTTTTAGTAGGCACTTGGAAAACTTGACTCCCATGGAAGATACGAGAGGCTCATGAACAGCACGCAATTGTCCAACGCTAGAGTCGTGCTCACGGACGTTCATGGAAGTGAAACAAATGGGACGAATTTTGGGGTTGGCAAGTCCACCCTTCCCCCCTGTGTCGGTGATGGGGCACTTGTGCATCCTTTAAAGGGATCACGAAACCCGCCGTGTACACCTCCGTTTCGTGTGGTTGAGAGTACGTGGCTTTTTCGCTTTTAATAAGGGTGAGTAAGGCATCCGTGTTAAGGGAGGTTCATCACGCGTACCGCCGTGAGGCCATGAGAGCCGCGAGCACCGCACGCAACTACAAAGAGTACGCTGATGGTAACGAAGAATTCCCACGAAGACGCAAGCCTCCCCAGTGGAAGACAGACAGACACGCATCGCTAGTGCACCTCACACCGTAACGCTCGTTTTGGTAGAGTGCTCGCGAATGAACGAGGCGGCCTCCTCACTGTGAATGAAATCAGGGACGACCTCCATTTCGTCCAGCCCCGGGACGGCGAAAAACAACACCGCAGCGATATGGCCTAGCTGGGTGAGTTGCTCGCCCGTTACATGGTTGCTAGAAAAGACACTCACCAGGACACCGCTCCGTTTCACGAAATGATAGAGCGCCAGGAAGAATCGTCGCTCCGTGGGGTCAGGAGAGCGAAACACGGCGTCGCTAATCATGAGACTGGAGACCGCGCCATTGATGGCGGCATGGTAGACGAACTGGGGAGTGTACACGCACCTGTCCGGATCCGTGTTCATCATATCTTGAAATGCTTGCCACACCCTGATGTCGCTAGAGGCGCGCGTGGATTCCATCTTGTGCGCCACGGCAGGATCTGCGAACGCCTCGCGCAACCCGCCCATGGTATTCGAGTTGACTTTCACCAGCATGACCTTGGATATGTTCAGTTGTAACGTTCGCAAGGGTCCGTGGTCGGCATGGGCGCAGGCTTGCTTCATGTACTCGAAGAACTCCTCCCGTACGTGCCCGGGAGAACAGAGGAGCAGCAGACGCACCTTTTCAAAGTCCGTGTTCGCCAGGATCGCATCCAGCACCTGTTTAAAAAATCGATGAATGCTCTTGTCACGTGCCGTACCATCGTTTTTGTGTTTTTTCGCTATACTCACCTCTACCTTTGCCTTGGTGTGCATGAAAGACGGCGTGACGAGAAGGAGCTGCGCCACTCCAAACTCCATGAGCACGGCGGCCGTGTCTGCACGGGCCTCCTGGGTGCAAGCCTCTTTGAGGCGCTCGTCTGCTACCTCGTCCCATTCCTTCTTGATGACCGTCACGTCTTGTGGGGGGAACGCGTGCACCGTTAGGGTGTGGTGCGCTCCAAGTTTTACGTATGCGTTCTCCGCACAGTTCACCCCTTGTAAACGGATCTCCTCCGGTGTAAAGTCAATCTGCTTCACGTTAATTTCCAACGTTAATGTACGCATCTCCGCATCTTGCGATCCCATGGCGCTTTCCTTTGTGACCTTGCGTCTTGTTTTTGTGCGGACGGCATCGCCGGGAATAATGAAGTTATACAGGTGCCACAGGTCCTCCGTTGTGGCGACGGAGACCTTCACTTCAATGGCACCGTCTGGGTGGGAAATCTTCTTGAGTAAACGCATAACGCGAGCTCAGCGGCCTTTCACCCGTTGTTTTGAAGAGCAATGAAGTTTCCTTTTTTTTTTTTCAACGCGCTGCTTCACCTAGAGGGATCTCACAGACAGGGGGCGTGAAATGAGAGCGTACACAGCTTCATGCACTCTGTTACCTGCTTTATGGACGTTGGGATGCCTTCGCACACTCCTAGTAAGAGGGGGGGGGGGACGTGACGTAATACCAAAGAGAAGGACACGGATGCGTAGTTCACAGGTGCTCTTGAAGTGAGGTGAGGTAGAGGGAAAAGAGTGTCGGATCCGAGAGGATTCTCGTGTCTGGGTGCGTACATGAGGCAGATAGTTGGCAGGAGCGACACCGTGACCCTGAGTGGTCTTGTGGTGTCGTCGTGAAGGGTTCCCCAGGCGGTCAATATGCTGAAAGACTGGGTCCCGTGACCGAGACAAAACGGAGCCTGCCTCCGATGTGTCAACGCTAGCCGCAGCAATTTGGCCGTTGCAGAACAGGCACCGCTTGCTATCACACAGCATCCACAACGGTAGAGTCCTTGCGCCACGCCACTCTCTCTTGTTTTGTCCAAAGCTCGCATGACAAACGTTCTTCTATTTCTTTCTTTGTTTTCGAGTTATCTGTGCGATCCTTCGCGTGCCTTTGGCACCCCACGGTGGACCAAGTGGGCAGGCGAGCAACCATTACAAAAACAAATACTGTATTCATTATAGCGTCAGTGAGCAACTGAGTCTGTCGGGGGGGGGGGAAAGAGGGAGGAGGAAGGGGAAGTGAGGCAGTAGACACCACAGCTTCTTGTGTAGGCATCTGGTAACGCGTTCCTCGGTACGCGCCCCTGTTACGTTCGTGCGCACGATTACCGGAGCGCAGCGTCTAACTTTTCCCCGAGTCCCATGGCCCGGGCGATGCTCTTCACGGTACGCTGGCAGTCACCCTTCAAGAAGAGGTCGCGGAACACAGACGTTTGACGGTAATGGGTGGTGAACTCTTCGTATTCCAGGAACCCCTCGCTACTACTTGAGCTCCCACTGCTCGTGCTCGTTCCCAATCCGTCCCCCTCGCCCTGACTGTGGTTCGCGTTCGCTAGCACTGCCTCAACGGTCCTCTCCAGGCTGCCCTCACGTTCAGGTGAGGTCACACCCCCTTTGGAAGCACTGCCTTCACCGAGGGACACCTCCTCCTCGTTGTCGAGTTGATGCGACTCCACATGTGGCCTGTCAGCTAGACTTGCCTCACCGTCTTCATCGCTGCCCTCGTGCGGGCTGCTGCTGGTCGTGGACGGAGAAGTGGAATTCTGTCCCGCCAACAGCTGCTCGAGGAAGCTGTCGTCGTCAGGGAAGGTGAACATCCTCCCCCCGACTCGCTCCATGTTGACGAGTACACGAGGAACCTTCGGTGGGACGTGTAGTGGCAGCAGCGCGAAAGGTCGGACCTGCAGTGACGTTCCAATGATAATCACCAACTCTGCTACCGTCGTGTCCTCAGACAAGACACGGAAGAAGCCCTCCGGTAACTGCTCACCAAAGAACACGACATCTGGTT
This sequence comes from Herpetomonas samuelpessoai, assembly GCA_030849835.1. NCBI lineage: Eukaryota > Euglenozoa > Kinetoplastea > Trypanosomatida > Trypanosomatidae > Herpetomonas > Herpetomonas samuelpessoai. Next base: position 6,342 of record JASAOC010002028.1, read on the forward strand.
TCACGATGCCGCCACACTCCTCGCAGCGGGATATCATGCCACGTGCCGCCTCCTGTCGATTGCGCTGGATATCAAAGGGCAGGTGGCAGTCAATGCACGACGCTGTGCGAAAAGAGCCGTGCGCCTCCACGAGGAGCTCCGCCGGTATCCCCGCGGCACGCTCCAACCCGTCAATGTTTTGGGTGCAGCAACGCAGCAGCCTACCCGCGTCGCTGAGTAACTTCACAAAGTGGTGCACCGCCGTAGGTGCGTAGGCACCGGGCCACAGGTTCATGTCATTGGCAATGGTGTAGAAGATCTCAGGGGATTCGCGCAGCATCGACAGCGAGAAGGCGTCCGACGGCTCATCCAGGTCGTACTTGGCGAGGTTGGCGTACAGACCTGTACCGGGGGAGCGGAAGTCCGGAATGCCAGCGGCGACACTGGCGCCAGCACCGATCAACACTAGTATTTTGCGAACGTCGCGCTCAACAATGTAGCGGCCCAGAGCCTCCACTGTCGTTCCTCCTAGTACGTGTTGCTTCGACTGCGAGTCGCCCTGGGGAGGGTGCTGAGGCGCCGCTGGTTGTGAGACAGCCCCTGCTGTGCTGGGGCCCACAACCGGGATCATTCTTCGAAGAACAGCGTTCCCGTCAATGAACCTAGAAGGAAAGCGCTTAACACTTTGACGTGGCAAAGGTGCCCGTGACTTCCAAGTAGAAGAAGACGAAGAAAACACCGGATGCATTTTTGCATATATTTTTAACTCTCCATGAGGTTATGTGTTTGACGACAACACGTCCGCGAAGAAGAACTCGCGAAATGTAGTGGCAACTCTGGTCGTCTGTTTCTCTGTGTTTACAGCGATGCACTACCCGATCCGTAGAGACAGGATGTCAACAAGCAATCGACCAGTGCGATCGAGAAACCCTTGTCTTGTACTGGTCGGAAAAGTGCAGCAAAGTTCACGGCGCTCCTTCCCCCAAATAGGGGAACGCCTATCTCGCAAAAATGAGGACTCATCCGTCACTTGCCTATCTCATTGCTGACAGTTTTTCGGGGAAAGCGAGTCCAGTTATCTCTTTTTTTTTTTTTTGCCAGGAAACCAGCTAATGTATGCCACCTTGTACAACGCTGTGTCACGCTGGTGTCACCGTGCCTCCTTCCTCCACCACGCCGCCTAAGGGCACAGACAAAGCCCCTAAAAGCAAACGGAACACCCCAAGGCGGCTCCGTGAAAGGTGTCCCACGACGACGTGCTTGCCGGTGTGACACCAAATCGGAGAAGCGACCCGCTCTGTCAAGTGTGCCTGGGGTGCGCACAAGGAATCAGTTCCCCATGAACCTGTCAATGGCGCGCTCGATAATGACAGCGGTGTGCGCCAGGCACCAGGCATGTGGCACGCTCTTGTCTGCTTCCATCGTGTAGCTCTTTAACAATGGGCACACGGACTGTATTTCTTCGGCGTGCTTTGGAGGCGCCCAACCGTCTTCGGGGACGTAGTAGAGACACATCTTGTCCTGAACCCTCCGCAGGAGCTGTGTATCTGGTTGAATCACGCAGCGGAACTCATCGAAGCTAAGGTAGAAGACGTTCATCAGAATGGAGCGGTTCACACCGCATGCGATGGCCTCCTGTAGAGAAGGCACCAAAGTCGGCGCGTTCCACTTCACAAACGCACGACGTGCCGCGCACGGGAGCAGGGCGAATAAGCTACCTAGGAACGCAGCGAGCCACTGCAACACAACAACGTCCCAATACGCCATTTTCTGGCCGTTCGGTGACGCCTTGATACGCGACAGCACAGGGCACAGACCAAAGTACAGCTGGATGCGCTCCCGATGCCGCGCCAGAACTTGCAGCGCCACAAAGCCCCCAATGCTGTGACCGCCAATGTAGACCTGATCCTGGTACTTGACGGCGCCGGGTGCATCCAGTACGGCGTGCATGAATTGGTCAGCGACATCAATTTGATCTTGTAACGTAAACAATCTCCCACGGTTCAGGTTCTCGAGGCTGTGCCCGGCGAGCCCCATGACAAGCACATCCATGTCGCGTTTGGAGGCCATCAGGCGCACGAAATCCTCGTAGAACTGCACCATGCCGGGGTTGCCCGGAATGAGAACAAAGAGACGTCGGCGTGCCGTGACCGACGTGGACCTTGCCGCAGTGGAAGACGCACCGAGCGCTGCTGGCTCTTTCGTGAGGGAGGCCAAGAGCGATGGAGAGCTTTGGAGCACCTCAACTATGGCGTCGGTCGGGCGGCTGGAGCGCCACGTCGTCGTGTGGGTCCTGAGAAATTCATTGACCATTGCCGTGGAACCAGGTGAGGCCAAAAAGAGAGAGAGAGATCACTACTACCACCATCACCCAGAGAAAGAAAGGGCAAGAGTCCCGCAGAGGGAGGGGAAAGAGAGGAGGATGTCTGTCAAATCCTATCAGAACATTTCTTTGTTGACAGTTTTGCGCATCAGTGGTCGTCTATGCATGTAGCACCGGGCACACCCAACGCGTGAGAAACGAGTAACCTGGGCTACAGTTGTAGCTCACAGGCGAAAGCGGAGAGAGTGAACGCCTTCGGGGGTATGGAGGAGGATCAGGGATGAAATTTGTTCTGCTGGGAAAACGAGAACGGTATGCGTCTATGGGTGTCTAAGTTTTTTTAATTTCTGCGGTCGGTTGGTCTGCAAGCGGTGCAAGGAGGCGTGCTATCAGCCCTAACGCATCCGTGCAGCTCCGATCGTTGTGGCTGCCTTCAGTTCCAGCAGTTCCTCCCTGCTCAGTGCTGAAAGGTCAGGGATGCCACCGCCAGGGTCACCAAGGGCAACGAGTATCTGACTCACGCGAGGGCTCAAGGCGAGCGGCAAGTGTTGGCCCGACACGGTCTCCTCTGGCATGCTCAGTGAAGGTGACACCATGCCTACTGGCGGTGCCGCGTCGCTGCCAGGGCTTCCCTGCTGGGGAGCTGCGGGCATTCCATAAGGAGACCGCGGTAAGTCAACAGAGCTCGACTGGGCCTCAACTTGTGACGGAGCAGTGGTATCCGGCACTGGGCGAGACTCATGCAAAGCGTTGACGAGTGCTTTCATCTGCTGCTGCAGCAACTGATGGTTCTCTGCTAATTGAGCGACCTGCAGAGCAGTGGACTTCTGAAGTGCCTGCAGTGACTGTAGCTGGCTATCCATCATTGTGTTGGTCTTGCGTAAGCTGAGCTCACCACCGCTGCTGCTCCGCACCCTTTCCTCTGTGGCGGGTGAAAGGTCTGTGGTATCGAATCCCAGAAGCGCCAAGAGTTGTCTATCCACACCAGAGAAGGCTTGCAGGACCGGCACTCCCGCTGAGCGTTCGCGGAATCGGCGGGAAAGGCTGTGCAGGGATTGACACAGATATTCCGTTTCCCTGAGACGCTGAAGAAGCGCCGGATTGTCACTGTTGTGCCGCACTGTGTCCGTGCCACCCAGGCCAGTATTACTTAGCTTTCCGTGAAGCACCTGCAGCTCCATCGCGTAGACATCACACAACGCCTCAAAAGACGCTTCGGTCAAGGGGAGTAATGTGGCCGTTGGGCCACTTTGGGATGTTGTCATAACTCGACGAGGACAGCAAAAGCGCTAGATATGTTCAGAAGGCGGAAGAGACAATGAACGAGGGAGGACACGGAAGTGAATGCGCACCTCAAATAAAAAAGCGACATGACTATCTGATGGCTGTCCTGTCTCTTGTGGACAAACTAGGCTCCACAAAGAGGGCGTTTCCCTCGTTGGTTGTAGTTATCTCCAGACTGTTAGCGCTCCACGGCCGAACAAAAGCACACGCCTCGCCGCAACGCTTCGCATTCGCCCAAGGAGGTGCGCAACCCACGCCCCATTATCGATAAGGTTGACCATGGGTTGCTCGTCCAACTCGCGGAGGTGAATTTGCCTCGCAGCTGACAGTTTTCGGAATTCCAGTCGGTGTATTCACAATACAAGCGTTTCACACATCAATTCAGCGGCAACAACTTGTGACCTCTGCGACCTCGCTTTTCACTTCATCTCTGTTAATGCGGTGGGGGACGATCAACTTCTTTTTTTTTTTTTTTGCAGAGTAATAACAATCGGGCCTATAAACACCCACGGAACCGTGCGACCACCACGTTCGACACGACCACCAGCCAACCTTTACTCCACATCTTTTTTGATCATGCTCAGCTTAATCGTGACACCCGGGATCAGCTTGACCAAGTCCTTAAAGTAGGTCTCCAGTTCCTTGGTTGAGTTCGACTGCCGGCACCACACATCCATGCGGCATGCCTCCGAGTAGAGTTTGTGAGGCTTGTGCGTCATGCGGATAATGTCGCACACGGGCTCACCTCCTGTCACGTGCTTTGTAACAGCTTCACCCATGACGGCAGCAATCAAGCGCAGGCCGACATCATCGGCTTGGGGCTTGGTTTTCGTGAAGAGGGAAATACGGCACCCTCCCGGGAAATTTTCAAAGCTGGGAATGGCCTTATTGCGTGAGAAGAAGAGGCTGTCGTCTGGTGGCAGCAGCGTCAGCGCGGGCAAGGTGTTCATGGTGGCGAACACCTCCTCAATAGAACGGACATAGTCCAGGTCTTCTAAGGCATCCTCGTAGGCATCCCCAGTCTTGACAGCAGGTTGGTAAAACACGAACCACGGCTCCTTGAGCGGATGCAGCTTTTGGGTATCCGCTTCTCCAGACATCTTTCGGTAGGCGCGGTGAGACACGGGTACTCTGCTACCGCCACAAGATAGGTATACACGGTGGGAGGGGCTGTCGGAGGTCCTTCACACGTTGCTTGTACGATGTGATGTTTCCGTGACGTATGGTGCCGGAAAGACGAGGACGCTAGTTCGACCTCAGCCTGCACTCTGGGAATTCAGTAAAGACGGTCCAGGGAAAAGAGGAGAGAATGGAAAAGCCAAAGAGAAACTCCTACAAGGAAACAGAAAATAGCTTGCACGATAAAAACGTGTAAGGTGTGGGCAGGTAATGCATTTTTCAAGTGTACAAGGAAGCCGGAAAGCACGTAGGTCGTCCGTAAATATTTAACTATCCTCGCGGCTTTCGGCCGTTCAACCGCTTAGGCAGAAACTGGCCTACAACAGACGTTTGTGTTCCACACATGGGCGAGCCGGGCTGTCATCCGAATACTTCCTTCTTGTTTATTGCGCTTCTTTTTAAAAATCTGTGGAAGACTTCCTCTTGTCCGACGACCATTACTGACCGTTTAGACCTCTTCAATGAGTTGGTTCAAGGCGCCCCCCATTCCGTCTGCACGGGCCAGCGTGTCCAGAATCCTCCGCCCCGTTTGACGGACAACTTCGGCGTGGATGGCATCGTGGTCCTCCTCATCGCCCGTTTGTAAGTGTCCCTCCGCATTGCCGGACGTTAGCCGCGACCTTGGAGGAAAGTAGGTGCTCATGGCTGAAGCCAACGCCTTAATCACCGCCACATCTGTCGGCTCGATGGCGTCGCCTTCCTTTTCGAGGACGAGGTACTCCGTCACGGTCGCCAACGCGGATGCACAGGCCGCCTTCGCCATCTCTACTGGTGTGTGGCGAAAGACCTCTTGGCAGAGCTGGCAAACACTCGCGGGGGGAACACGTGGAAAGACGTGAATGGTGTACTGCCCCACCAGATGAACGGCCGCTACCTGCACCACTGGTGCCTCACTAGGCTGGCACTGCGCAGCCAACACGCGGTACAGGGAGGCGAGAGAGGAGCCATGGCGGTGGCAGTAGTCGTCCACGTTACGCAGCGTGAGGCCACCCTCATCGTAATCGCAGAGGCTCAATAGGACGTCCAGCAGGCGCACCTTCACCCGTGCCTGAAAGGCGGCTTCCTGCTGTTGCCTTTGCACTCTTGCAGCAGCAACTTGCCGGCCATCGTGTTGAACTTTTGTAAGTTCGCCCACAAGCGCAGCTGCGACAACACTGTTGTCCGTCGAGTCGAGTCGGTACATCGCGATCCACGTTACGCAATGAACAGCGTGCCCGACAACGCACGAGTCTCCTGACACGCGCATGCATCGCATACAGACGGCCAAGGCAGCCGCTGCCGCGCCATAGAGCTCCTCAGAAAAAGGCGGATGGATCGTTAGCGCGGTATCCTCGACGCCTCGCGCCAGTTTCATCATCGCCACCGACAGGAGGGCAACGGATTGGGTGTCGAGGGCACCTGAGACCGCCGCGACAAGGTTCACAAGAGTGGACGCCGCGTCATTGTTTCCATCCACAAGCCTTCGCCCAAGTGGTGACGACTTGGCGTCGTACTCGCTTGAAGTTGTTTCTGATTCCGCCGCAAGCTGCGCACCAAGCATGCGCTCAGCTGCCATTAAGGCCTCCTTGACACGCGTGCCGTCATGCATCCGTGCTTCCACTTCGGCAGGGTCAACAGGTGACTGGGAAGCCTCGACAGGAGGTAGGTGACCTGGCTCCATGGTGCTCAGTAAGCCACGTACTTCGTGGATAAGCCTGTGCAAAACTAGGATCCTGTCCGCCGGTCGCGCGGCAGCGTACCGCTGCAGCTCCGACGCCAGTGTAGCCTCGCTGACCACGCGGGGAATCATCTCTGCAGTCCACCGGAGACAGACCGGTGACAGGCGGCAGACAGCTCTGAGCAGCGCCAGCACCTTGTCCAAGGTCGCCTCAGGACCAAAGACAAACGTAGCTGGCCAGGTCATGATTGCATTCTCCACCACCGACACCATTCTCGACGTGATTCGGTCTTCGGTGGGTGGCCGCGCGTTTCCCGTGCGTGCCTCCGCCACTCCCGCCTCAAAGAGGAGTTGAGTTGCCTGCTCCACGAGGCTCCCAAGGAGCGCAGCACGAAACGGTGCTGGCGCGGTGACGTTGGTGCTGTCGTGGTTCCGCGTCTCATCCGCTGGCGCAGGGGCGGTGGGCAACCCCAGTAGGGCGACCAGGCCGCGCCAGCAAACAGCATCGTCGGTATCTGTTCCGAGGGAGAGCAACGGAGATGGCGTGGCCCTGGTAGCGTCTGCGTATACAAGCCGTGGTCCTTCCACCCGGTTGATGTGGATCTCAAACTTTCCTCGTTGACTCTCCGGTCCCACCGCGGCGAGCACGACGTTCCGGGACATGGCATCAAACGCGGAGTTCACCTCGAAGAGATCGCGCCACACCCCCTCCACTTGTTCAGCAAGGCGCTGAAGAGAGTCGCCGCGATGCGACTCCATCGACTGAACTTGCGCTGCGCACGCGGTGAGGTTGAGGAGGCCGGGCATGACCGCCTCAAGCACCAACAGCAGAGCGCGCGGGGACGCCCCAAGTGCGCACCCGTGTGCAATAGAACGGAGACGACGGAGCGCCAGCAAGGCCTCGCTCGACGCGAGGGACGCCTCACCGTCCTCATCGGCTCCCCCCGGCCGTCGGCGAAGGGAGAGAGCAGCGAAGGCGGGAGTGAGGAGGTACTTGTTGGCCGCGAAGAAGCGGCGATAGGCTTCTGCAAAAAGGTCGCGGCTGTCTTCCCGTGGCGGAAGGTGTAACATTTGGTTGAGCCACATGGCCAGATACGAGTGCAGACGCTCCTCCAGAGTCTGCGCCGGAATGGTCTTGCTGCCTCGTTGAAGGCGGCGGAGAAAACTAGGGGATGGCTCCTCGGTCTGGGAGACAGACGACAGACCACCCTCTCGAGCGCCTGCCTCTGCTCTGTCCGTCTGCTCTACCATTAACGCCACATGCTGCTCAGACACCAGACGCACTTGCTCGTCACAGTAGGCCAGCGGGCGACGCACCAAGGCCACATGGACAGGGTTTAACGACGCAGCCTCCGTTGCATCCATGGCACCACCTGAAAACAGCTCCAGTGGCTTCCCCTCTGCCGTATCTGAGATTGGCACCGCCACCCATGCCACCGCGCCTTGGCGCATGAGCAACCGAATGACAAACAAGGATGCCTCCACAGTCATGTCCTCTGTGATACCGTCATTCAATAGCACTGCTCGCAAAAGCGCCTTCACACCGGTCCTCCGCTGGAGCACCAGGCCATTCAGTGTATGTGAAAGAAACGTTCGCTTCGCAGCAAAGTATCGTAGAAGGTCTGAGGAGATGGAATTGAGCGAGGTGGCGGTACCGTTTCCAGTAGGAGAGTCAGTAGAGCGATCCAAGAGCGGGTAGAGTGCGTGTATGACCGCGTGTAATGGGACAGGTGCCATCCAGCACATGAAAAAAAAAGCCCGCTTGCAGTACATGCGCTCAGCACGACTCACATAAAACTCAGACAGATTGCTCTGTGCCGTCTCCTGCACCACCTCCTCCAGCAAGACACCAGACGTGCTGAACGAAACACTGTCGCGGTTGTCCTCGTCCAGCAACAGCAGGCAAGCGGCAAGCACGTCCTGGAGGTAATGGACAACAAGGAACTCGCACCCCGCCACGTCACGTATTCCAGAGGCTGTTTCTGCGGACACGGACGGTGCAAGAACCGCCTCGTGGTACCGCACGAGGAAGGTCCTCAGACTGCGAAACACCCGCATCTCGACGCGCGGCCCGAGATCCACAAAGGCCTCACGCAATGTCTCCCTAAGGTCCTTCAAGTCCTCCTGTAGAATGTTCAGTCGGGTAAGAGACAGAGGGACTGCCTCACCTGACGCAGTATCCTGGGACATGGGAGGCTATGGGTGCTTGCCAGTAGTGTAGAATAGGGCAAAACAGTACTTTAGGAGAGGCGACATCTTTTCCCGTCAAAGAAGAGACCCATCATGGGAATGGAGAGAGCGGCGGGGAATGTGAGGCTAGAGATGCATTTGCGCACGATGCCGGCAGCGGATCGTTCATTGTCAAATGTTGTTCAGGCACAGAAGCAGGGGCCGGAATGGTCGCTTGCTCGATGATGTCACGTTAGAACCCGCACATGTAGACGTGTTCACTCCGCGTCGGATATCTTCGTAACTCCTCTCGTTGATGCGTGTTGTGTTGTCTGAGGGTCCAATCACAGGGAAGTGTTGCCGTTCATGCTTTACTGGGAGTGTAGTGTGTCGTTCATTTCCTGTCCGTCGATCGTATCTATCTTTGCGCGTACGGCTGTAGCCGCATTGAGACGCATAGGCGTCATCCATCCCAATCCTCACGTGTCGCTGCTAGATACAGGCTTTTGTTCAGCTCTGTAAGCTTTCTCTTCTGCGAGGAGATCATTCACGTCCTCGGGCCATACCCGCCGCGCGCGCTCAAGCACACCTTCAGTGAACAAGGGCGCCCCTACCTCTCCATGACCGTGGGCTCGCTGTGTGTGTGCGTTGTGTGATGCAGAGGCCACCACCAGCATCAAGAGGTCGTCCGTGCGTTCCGCTTCTTGAAACAGAAACGAGAGAGCTCTCCAGTAGGTGTACGCCATGTTTGGAGAGCGGGCGAGTCCACGCTCTCCTGCCACACGTGCCGCCTCCACCACGGCGCGTATCATCTTGTCCTGTGCCATCAGTTGCACGCCCGTGACCAAATCACGGTACACCTTGGGCAGTGCCACCATGGGAGCGACAGCAGGGTTCAGCGGCTCAGACTGTAGAAGGAAGCGCAGCACCCCCTCCTCGTCCATCCATTCGGCAGACAGCAAGCGCTGGCCAAAGGTAGAGGCGCCTGCCTCAGCATACTGCGCCAGGGAGCACAGCTCAAAGAGCTCCGCGAGGCATTGAATGGGAAAGAGCATCGACGGGCACACAAATGTGCGATGAAGCGGTGCGCCTGCAGTGCCATCGCTGCCCTCGCGGACGTGGGTTCCTCTCGCGCCACCGACGCCGCAGCTCGCTGCGACGGGGTGACGCGCCATGAGAGCCTTGAGGTGGCGGCGCTCTCGCTGGCAATGAGGACCGTGGCCGCTCTCCTCTCCCTTGACCGCCCCCGTCGCGGCGCCCCGCGGAAAGGATGCGAGGGTGTCGGCTGATGGCGCTTCGCCCAGCAGCAGAGGCAGCAGCAGCGTGTCCACGATTCGAGCGACTGCGACCGCCTCGTCAGGGTCTGCACGCTGCTGAGGTTCGAACGCCGCGTCAAGCTTCTCCAGAAGCCCACAGACGAGTTTCCGCACCACAGGGGAGGCGGCGTAGTTCGGAAATACCGCTCGCCCGCCAAGCTTCGCGACATCGCCCAGTTGATACCAATCAACGTCTTCGGCCGTTTCCAGTCGACTCAAAGCTTGGTCACGCCATTGCGCGCTCACAGCGTACCATCCGATCCGCTGTGCGGCGTCCCTTGCAGCGGCGCGAACTTCTTCGAAGGCTGTGTACCTAGCCCCGAGAGCGACGCGGGTGTGTTCAAGCCGCCGCCGCGCTTCCAGTGTGGCAGTAGACTGATCGTAGAGTTTCTCGAAGGCGACGTCGTCCCGGTCAAGCACGACGTTCCAGAATAAAAACCGAGCGTACGGAGACAAGCCGCTAAGGGATCCGTGGGTGTCTAAATGATGACGCAGAACAACGAAGGCGCGGTGATTGAGCTCCTCGTCCACGAGGAAGTCCTCCACCCCGTGCGTGGTTGTCTTCTTAGGGTGAGAGAAGATACGGAACTCGTCAAGGGCGGGGCGGCGCTTCTTGGGCTCGCTGAGTTGGACTGTCGTATTGATTTCTGGGTGAGGATGGGGAAACGGCAAGGTGACGGTATGGCCGCTGCGCGGCTGCGCGTACTCGCTGTCTGTCCGCTTCTCTCCTTCGTACCGTGGAAGAAGTGGCATCTCGGCGCTGCCCCGCTCGCTGTACGAATACCCGCACAGTTCCGTGTTTTGCCGTGTCTCAGCTGCCAGACGAGCTAGACCGCCTGTCAGAAAGACGGTGTCACTTCCTTCATCGTCTGGAAAGCCGTGCTCCTCAAGCACCCTTTCCAGTACGCGGCACGTCTCCACAATGTCGTTGGCGACCTCCGCTCCGTCAGGTTGTGAAACGGCGGCTGATGCATGAGGAAGCTGAGCAGAGCGTTCAGGCTGGTGAGGCAAGACGGCCGCACGAAGGGACGCAATGAGAGCGTCCGTAAAGCGCTTTATCGGTACCTCGTGCGAGGCGCGTTCATTGATAGGTAAGTGCAGCCGACCGACCGCCCAGACGACGCGCAGGCTGTCCGCAAGCGCTGATAGGCGTGCAGCCTGCGCCGCACGTGAGCCGCTCAGCGACGCCAGGTCGACTGCAGCGGTCTGGATTTCCCTCATGAAGCGGTAGAAGAGAATCATGCCGACCTCTGTCCAGACGTAGAAGCCAAAGGTCACAGAGGGCGGCAGCGAGTCGTGTGAGGACGAAACTGGCGACGAAGACGTCATGTGACGGACTCCGTCATCCGTGACTCCATTGCGCTCTTGCGCGTCTTCTAACACAGCGTCAGTGGTGTGCGTTACGTTGGTTTCGTCTGGTAGAGGCGAGATTTCCTCCAGCACGGGCTTGCCGTGGCGAGTACGCTTGCCGTGCGCGGGAGGCATGGCCGCTTGCTTCCGTCAAACGTTTTTTTTTGCAGGAGAGCGGTGCGCGTACACCCGACAGAATAACACGGCACGTAGGTAGGCGAATAATGAACGGCTACAAAGAAAGAGCGAGTAAAATCTCTTGTGCTGTAAAGCACACGTAGTGCGTAGGAAATGTCAGCCCTGAATGTATGACTTATGTCAACAACGACCCTTCAGAGGAAGAACCGATCGAAAACGAAATGGAGGGAGGCGTTGTCGTGTCGAACCACCACGAGCTATACATTGTCATTGCTCTATGTTTAGCGCCAGTAGACACTTCTGCGTTCGTACCTGCTGCCTCAGAAGGATCCAGGTACACGACGATGGGCCCCTTCACTTGCGCCTCACAGCAACGCCTCAAGCAAATGAAAATAGAAAGACTCACTGAACCACTGGCGATCAAACGGTATTCGTTCCTCTCGGTCATGTCCGTGGTTGCTCTGTGGGTAGACAATATGATGTTTTACTTTAATTTTAACTGTGAAGAACAGAATGAGGTGCATTTCAAAACACACATGCACGTCGACAACAGGATGCCGGATAAGGGTTTTGTGCGCCTGCAGGGCAGCGTGTTCTGGAAGATGAGACTGCCCGTCATCACGTTGTACATGGTGAGAGGTAGTCAACAGAGGCTGCTGGTCGTTGTGAAAACCGCTTGGCATTCACAGTGCAGGCCACAGTGAAGGTGTGTTCCCCTCCAGTGGGAGGGGGAAGGGAAAGGAGTTGTTCGCCCGGTGCCACGTCCTAGATATAATCTGGATTGGAGTCCTTCACATCCTGAACCAGTCGCACTGGCACACCGCGGAAGCCAAACTCCTCTACAAGGGCATTCTTCATCATCTCCTGCAAAGCACGTGGGAGCAGGTTCTCATCGTCCTTGGTCTGCAGCTGTACGAGGAATGTGGGCGGGCGCGTGTTGACCTGGGTGAGTCGTCCCACACGTGCCACGTGGTACGGAATGATGATAGACTTTTCCAGCTTCCGCCAGAAGCGCGTTAAGTCGGAGCGACGTACGCGTTTGTTCCACGTGTCGTACAGTTCAAGTGTCTGGTCCATGAGCAGCGTGAGGTTCATGCCGGTGTGGGCGGACGCGACGACCGCGTTGCTGTACTTGACCTCGCGGACCTGCCGCTTGATCTTGAAGTCTATTGCCTCCGCGGTCGCGCTCTGATCAAGGACTGCGTCCCATTTATTCGCGCAAAGCAGGAATGGGCGTCCCTCCGTTGCCACCTTGTGGAGGATGGCCATGTCGTACTTGTTCGGGTGCCCCTCCGTGGCGTCAAACACCACAATGACCACGTGAGCGTAACGAATCTCATTTAACGAGAGCTCGTGGAGACGACCGAGAAACTCACGGTCTGTCCGGTAGCGCTGTCTGGTCAGGCCCGCGGTGTCGATCAGTTTTAGCTTTCGACCCTTGTACATGCACGGAATCTCAATTGGATCGCGCGTGGTGTTCGCCTCATCCGCAGCGCGGTTGCGCTCGAAACCGACGAGCCGATTGATAAGGCTGGTTTTGCCGCTGTTTGTGCGACCCACAATAGCAACGCGAATGAAGCGATCAGTGCAATTGCGGTCGCGAATCTCCTCCATGGCGGATTCGTCTCCCGCCATGGCGAGGTCCTCAATGTCCCAGTCATTCTCCACCTTCTTCATTGTGTGAATATGCTGCACAGGTTCAATGGCCGACGCCAACATATCAAGTCCTTCTTTGCGCCTCGCCGAAAACGGGATAGCGCTGCCTAACCCGAGCTCCTCAAAGGCCCCCAGCACTTCGTCGGCCTGCTCGTCTGGTACCAGATCCATCTTATTCACCAAGAGAAACGTGGGCATTTTTTTCAGCGAGAGAAACTGGGCAAGCTCTCGCTCCTCCGTCGTCAGGTCGTCATCGACGGCTGCGACGAATATGGCGACATCTGCCGTTTCCACGGTGCGGAACGCTTCCTCCACGATGCGCCCATTCACGAGGCCTGGGGTATCAATGACAGTGAAGTGCATTCCTTCAAGGGTCCCGTGGCCTTCCACAGAGTCGCGCGTGATGCCGTCAAAGTCCTTCACCATGTTTTTCTTCTTGGGCATGGTTGGGTCCTCGCACAGGAGGTTGAAGAGGGAAGATTTTCCGCTGTTCATGCGCCCCACAATCGCCACACGCAGCTTCTGGTCGCCCAGCACCTTCACCACAGGCTTCCAACCCGCCACACGCCGCCGCTGTGCTTCCGTGCGCTGTGCGTCTTCCAATGGGGCAGAGATGTCCTTGAGGCGGCTGCCGGAACGCCGCACCTCTTCCCGCCAGTCAAAGTGAAGATTTCCTAGGATTTGCTTTCGGCGTGGCAGTGGGCCCACCGCCGGCTGGTGCTCGGGAGCGAGCCTCTTCGGAGTGGTGAAAAGCTGTCTTGTGTTACACGCAGGTGCTACTACACCCGTTACGAAATACCTCCACGGGCGTTGCAGGCTCCGCGAGCAACCAACAGTAGAGGGAAGCATCTATCTCGCAAATAATAATAATAAGCTTTTCTGGTCCGTTTCTACACCAAGAGAGGCAAAGAGAGCGTTTCATAGCGAGAGAGGAAAAAAGAGAACCACAGCGATGAAGTGGAGCATGGGTGTCTGGTCACAGAAGCAGTGACCGTATCCGGCACAAGTTAGGCTGCCCAAACGTCGTATGTTGTCCTCACACGACAGAGGGAGAGAACAGTCCCACATACATACATACATACATACTTACACGAAGGACAGGAGACAGTGTCACTTGAGGAAGGTACGCGCTCGTTACGCGCGTGCCCGCAGGTCGTACCACGAAAATGTATGCCATCACAGGAAACCAGCAAAACTTACGACGTGAGCGAGGACGTGAGTCTCGTTGGCCCATCGCATGAGTGCAGCCTATGAGGAGCAAAAGTTTAGGAGACTTCACTCCGGTCACGGGTGTGGAATGGGAGAAACGTTTGATGAGAGAAGGTGGAAGAGCAATACAAGACAGGCGGTGTGCACGCTGCAAGGAGTGAATAGTGTCCCGTGTCGAGAATCATGATGGCAGAGCCCCGTCAGCGATGCCGCGCCAATTGGCGCAAGGAGGAGGTGCGAACCCTACGCCTTTGTGGTGCGCTGCTTTAGCGCACGCACAAACGACGTCTTAGCTGCTCAGATATGTTTTCACAGCTTCCTGCAACTTTTCTTTCGTCAGGTCGTACTTCGAGGTGTTAATCCATTCCGCCAGGGCAAAGTTCACGTCGTCCGTGTGACCGGGGTGGCTTTCGAGGATGGCGGAGACGAGTTCCATGTGTGGCGCCGTGCGGCCAGATTCCTTCCGGAGCACCGTTAGCACCGGCCGTGAATCCCGTGGATTGAAGCACTGGAACTCGATGAGCGTCCTCACGGCATCCAGGTCCTCGTGATCGCAGGCGACGAGGAAAAGAGGAACCAACTGATGCTTCTTAATGGTGGCAGGAGCGTCTTTCATGAGGGCGAACAGTGGCTTCAGGCGCACAGCATGAGCCTGCAGGATAGCGGTGGCAACAAGCGTCGCAAGCTGGTCGTCATCGGCCAGTTGGGCGAATCTCATCACAGTCGCCGCGTCCCAGCGAAACTGGATGAGCTCCACGTAGACGTGGATGTCCATGTTCGCGCCCACAAAGTCAGGGCTTTCCATGATCTTTAACAGATCCGCCTTGTTGCTGTTGCACAGGCATTCCCGGATCTTGTAATTGACTGGTTTGCCCATGTTTCAGATCCACCTATTGTCCGTGAGGGGTGTCGGTGGGGACTGTTAACGTGGGATCAGCGGAGATGACAATAATAAATGAAATCGTTAAATACTGTTTTGCCTTCACTTGTGCGACCGTCAACGTAGGAAGCGTGTGTGTGCATGCGCGTACACGCAGTGATCAAAAGAAACGGACACGCCGTAGAGAGAGAGAGAAAGGGTAAAGGTTGTGTGTTGAGACGTGAGGAGTCATTTTCGCTCTTTCTACTGTTGGAGCATCTTCGTTCCCTTTAGGAGAATCGACCCACATCAACGTCGACGGCGTAGAGAGGCCGACTTCTGAAAGTTGTACTCTGGGGGTGAATGCGTTCTGGACCACATAGCCCGAAGCACGTATACATGGTAATAACTCAGGGTCAGGCACACCGACCGCTGCTTGCTATTACGGATGCCTTTTCTTGCAGTGCCGTGTTTCAACCGAGATACGTCTGTCGTTCTGTGAAGTTGGGAAAACAATAGTGCGGCATTCCTCCACCAGCGGGCCAAATCAGGTGCTCCAGCACTCTCTATCCTGCTACTCAGCGTTGTTCTTAAGCGCCCTCAGTAATCTGTGCTGCAGTAATTAATCAGCACGCGGGAGAGGAGAACGGGCAGGGAGGCGATGATGGGTCCGTACTTGGCGGTGTTCTCGTACAAGTCGAAGAGGGGGACAGCGACCAGCTCCGTGTCTTCGCGGTAGAGATTGAGGTACAGCATCGGCTCTAAATGGACGAGAAAGATGGTGCGCACCTCCTTGACGCTGGTGGCTGAAATGTGAGGAGGGACGTAGGGGTAGAGTAGCTGCGAAAAGTGTGGGCGGTACCACTTGGCCAGCACCTCCCCGATGCGAAAGTAGTTGGCGGCCTCTGAGGTGTGGGCGCCACCACTGCCGACGTCAACGATGGTGTCCGAGCCTCCCCCCGCACCGCTGGAGCTTGGGGTAGCACCGGCGGGAACCTTGGGCTCGTTGAGCAATTGGCGCCCCAGTTTGCGATGGAGGCACGCCTCCTCGGTCTCGCCACGGCGACAGCGGCCTCCAGGCAGCCGGTACACAAAGTCTCCCCCTGCTGCCGCATTGGCGCCCCCTGCAAGCACTCGTTGCCGCGAGCGCTGCGCACTACCCGCGGCCGCTCTACCGGGCGGCTGGTTCGGGTGCTGTGGCTGCTTCAGTAAGAGGATGTGCGGATGGCGGTGAAGATGCGCAATCAGCACCGCCTCCGCAGACATGACACATTGCTCCTCTCGGCAACGCACCTTGAGGGAAATAAGTTTCTCCAGGGGGGTCTTATGGCGTCGTGCCTCGCCGTCCTTCCCGCTCCCTCCACCACCCGCGTTGCCACCGCGCTGCTTCGCGTTCGCCACATTCCCACGCGCAGTGGTGGGGTCACTGCTTTCTCCCTCCGCTGCGAGGGGATTCTGAACGTAGTTTTCCAGCGGGTAGACATCCAGCTTCACCTTCAGCAACGCCATTGCCGCTGCACGCAGTGAATGCGCGTCACCAGGCGCGAGGAGCACTGACAGAGAGGACCGGAAGCCTCCACGTTCGTTTTCGCTCTGTAAAGACCACAGAGGCTACAGCGGCGTCTTCGCTATTTTGCCACCAAAAAAAAAGACAAAAGAAAACTGTGACCGCTACGAGCTTTACAAGTGACTCAAGTTTTTCAGAATACCGCAGGAAACGTGAGGAAGAAGAGTAGAAGCAGGGCATCCAGTCAGAGTGAATGTCATCATCAGCAATTCTCTTAAAACAGTGTACCCCTGGAAGGACGTGAGGCGGCATGGCAGGGACAGGTCGGTGTGTCGAAACCATTTGCGGTGGTCTCAGGGGTGTTGCCGACCACACAGTATGCTCACTCGGCATTCGAAGTGCGCGCGCAGGTGTCAACACAAACATCCCTTCGCGAAACCAGTAATCGGCGGCAGTACTCACGTCACATCTCAATGTATGTTGTGAGTTTGACGTGTTGGTTACCACACCAGATGTGCTTGGGTGCTCAAGGGGCAGACGTGCGGGGCGTGCACACTGGGAGGACAGGGGAAGGCCACGCAGTCAAAAAAAGAAAAAAAATCAACTGCTTGAGAACGTGGCACGGCGTCCACACAGGATTGCCGTTTCCCTTGACTCGTCCTTCAAACATGATGCACAGGTCGGGATGCATGAAGGCCATCAAAAATGGAGGGGATGTGTCAGACCACTGGAGAGCGCGTCTACGCGTGTGGGCGGCTGATAAGATCTCTCAGGTGGTCAGCGGTAGCCCGGCCGTCGCGCTCTACCCAAGCAACATTCAGCTCCACCGACTCGATGGCTTGGCGGAGAGAACCACCGATACTCGCGCGGGTTCCTTCAGGCAGGTCCTCGTAGAAGGCACGGAGCGCGGCCACGGCAGCGGGCTCGGCGCCGTGCTTGGTGAGGTTCGCAATGCGAGTCTGCATGACACCCGGCGCTTTGGCTGCGACGGCCGGCCAGCGCGCGATGAGTTCGTTAATGAATGCTGTCGTGTGGCGCGGGTTGGCGGCCAGTGGGCCAAAGAGATGCAGAAGGTCCTGTGTACGCACCGCGTCTGTGAGAGCAAAATCGAAGAGACGGGGGACCGCACGCTCCACGGTGGTCCCCTTCAGGCCTGCGAGGTAGTTGGCGCGGTCCATAGGGTCCGACGCGGTCGTAGCAAGCCGGGTGAGCACGTTGAAGGCTTCTTCGCCCTGTTCCTCCGCGTAGAGGGCGAAGACTGTCGTGCGCTGATCGCCTGGAATGACACGGGCTTGACTGGCGTCATTCACTTCTGAGCCCTCCGCAAACTCGCGAGCCGCGGCGAGAGCCTCCTGGTCATGGGCAGCGACCATGTGCGCGAACACTTCCGCCCGGAGACGCCCTTCCAAGAAGGAGTCATCAGGACGTTTTTGGTAACCAAGCTTTCTGGCCACATGTGCGTACAGCTGACGGCTGAAAGCATTGAGCGCGTCCACGGCTTCGTCTCCGATGGGCGACAAGATCGCTCGCAGTGAACGGGTGAACTCGAAGCACTCACACAGCACGGTGAAATCCTCCTCTCCCGCGTAGGCGGACAGTACATCCACGGCACGTGTTGTGGTGCAGTAGCCACCACGCGCAAAGGCCGCGTAGTCGGACAGCAGTGCGAACCGGTCAAGGTTAGGGAACTGAGGCACGTGTGTCAATAAGCATTGTAACAGGCCTTCGCTGTACAGAACCCGACAGAAGGCTGAGCGGTTGACGTTGACCTTCACGTACGCAGGTACCACCGCACGGACTGTGGCCCCGTTGATGGTTGCCGAGCGCTCCGTAAGAATCGTTTTGGCAAGTGCGTTAGGGTGCCCAAACTCGTTTGTCAGAGGCACCTGCCAAATGGTGGAGTCCTCCTCCGGCCTGACATCGTTACGTGCAAGGAAGCGGTGCTGCGTGAGTGTCACAGCTCCGTCACCCGCCTCGGACACTGTGATGTAAGGGAAGCCCTGGCGACCTGTCCAATTCTTCATCATGCTGAGCAGATCGACGCCAGAGGCTTCGCCCAAGGCGCGCCAAAGGTCCTCCGTGGTGGCGTTCGCGTAGCGGTGGCGCTCAATGTACAGGCAAATGCCGGCAAAGAAGGTCTCTTGACCAACAAAGTCAAGCACCATGCGAAGAATCGAACCACCCTTGGCGTAGCTAATGGCATCGAAGACATCGTCTAGCTGCTTTGCGCTCCGAATCTCTGACTCAATGGGATGTGACGAACGCAGGGCGTCCAATGTAAACGCGCGGGAGCCTTCCTCGTACACAAACTGTGAGCGCAGGTCCCACTCTGGATGTATCGTGTGCAAGGCAACGTTGGTGACGTACGTCGCGAAGGATTCATTCAGCCACAGTTCTTTCCACCACTCCATGGAAATCATATCACCAAACCACATGTGCGACACTTCGTGGGCCACGACGGTCGCAATCGTTGCCTTGCGATTTGCTGTGGGTACGGCATCGGTCAACACCGCCGTCTCGCGCAGCAACACCAGGCCAAAGTTCTCCATACCACCAAACGCGAAGTCGGGGGCGGCGAGGAGGTCAAGCTTCGGTAGCGGGTAGTTGCACTGAAACGTCTGCTCATACCATGCCAGGGACTTGCAGGCAATGTCCAGCGCAAACTGTCCTTGGTGTGACTTCCCAGGCGACGCCACGACGCGTACCACCGTCTCCTCGTTGCTGTAGCGATTAGGATCCTCCGCCAGGCTGGGCAGACGAGCGGCTGGATCGTTGGGGTGCTTGTCTGCACGGTGCGTCTTGGGTACCACCCGCTCAATGTACTCGAAGCAGCCCACCGCCCAAGCAAGCAGATACGTTGACATGGGCGGCGTCGACGGAAAGTCCCATCGGACCAAGGAAGCCGACGCCGCGTGGCCCCGCACGCCCGTGGTGACACGATGACGGTCGCTGTGTGGCACGTTGAAGAGAACATCTATGCCGTCGGGTGCGTAGATGGAGGCGGAGAACCGCGCCTTGCGGGCAGGCTCGTCCCAGCAGGGAAAGGTTTTACGGGCGTCGACAGGGCAGAACTGCGTTGTCAGGATGTACGCGTCGTTCCCTGTGCCAGGGTCGGTGTAGCGGGCTCGGTAAAACCCAAAGAGGTCATCGCGGATGCGTCCGCTGTACTCAAACGTGACGATTCCTTCCCCAGTAAACGGCCGTGGGAGTTGCAGCGTCAGGGTTTCGCTGGCAGCATCGGCGGTGAAGTTCACATCCGTTGTCGGGTCTGTGGAAGAGGTCTGGAACCGCACGGCGTGGATCTCCAGAGCGGCGCAGTTGAGGGTGATTTCTTTTACCGTGCCGATTGCCTTGACGCAGATGGCCGTTCTGGCGTCATAGGTGAAGGTGGTGAAATGAGGCTCCAGCTCGATGTGGTACGATAAGGGAGACGGGTCCTCAGGGAGGATAATACGAGAGGTGTCAGGTGCTGACATGAGACTGACGTACGCCGTAATCTGAAGAAAATGAGATACGTGCTTCCTTGTTTTCGCGCTGGTCGGAAAAAAAAAAGGTAAAAGCAGTGCGGAAGCTCGTGTATTTATGACTCAGTCGAGCTTAAAGGGTGTGGGGAGAGAGAGAGAGGGAGAGAGAGATAGCGCGGCGGAGCCTATGCAGTCGGCAGCAACAAAAAAGAGAGAAAGGGTTCGTTAATACGTTGACCCGCAGTTTGGCGACGCGCGGGTGAGCGGAACGTAATTTCAGGATAACTTTCTTGACGAAAGCGTGAGCAAAGAATAACGATTGGTCGGAGGACGTGTGAAGACTCCTCGCAGTAACAAAATGGAGACGAAACGTGGTGCTTCATGACAACGATATAAACGACAGAATGGCACGGCGAAGAGGTGAAAGAGAACATGCACCAAGTGGGAGCGGTGGATCCAGGAGCAATGCATGATGTATGTCAGCACAAGGTAAACGCGATAAACGTACGACCATTCTTTACCCAGCGCGTCGTTTACAGTACGCGCCATCCTTGTGAGCATTGCGTTGCAGACATGAAGACTGACTTGTCTCGCGAGTAGAAACCACAAGACACACACCACGTCACCTCCGCCCGCGTATTATTGTCTTTGTTTTCCCACTTCGACTTTCTTTCAAAAAGTTTCACCAGAGGATATCCGGCGACGTCCTCTTGTTCATGTTTTTTGCGTGCACAGGTGGCTGTGTGCAGGTGAGCCTTGGGGAAAAGAGGACGCATACAGAGAAGAAAAGAAGCAATATGGCACGATGGGAGTGACGTCGGGAAAACCATGGGGCAAGGCCCAGACCTCACCATGGAGAGAGGAGGTCGCGCCGGGAGAAGTCCGCATCCCCTTCGTTAACATCCTTTTCCGGTGACAGCGGCAGGTGAGCCCGTGGTGGGCACCGATGTGAGGTGATGCTCCCACTCCTCCTGCGTGCGGGATGTTGGGAAGGCTTCCGTGGTCGTCGCACTAGCGGAGCGCCCAGGTTTTCGGAAAAGCCGGAAAATGTGGAAATCGTTGTTTGGTTTCGCCGCCGGCTTGACTTCGCCTGTTGTCGCCAAGAGATAGCGATCCACCTCTGGAGAGAGGTTTACCACCTCTGCGACGCGCTCTGCGCCTAGCATGCGAATCCGCAGCACACTCTCAAAGGGGATGTCAATCTGGTACGCGTTCTGTGGGGCCACCATCTTGTCTTCTGCGGTCACGAAGTAGGAGTACAGCCCTTGCAGAAGGTGAAGATGTGACACCACAAGTACAGGCGATGAGCTCGCCTGAATGTCGTGGATGTGGGGCTCCAGACGTGCGTTGAAGACTTGATGAATGCACTCCCCATTCGGCCACGCTGTGTAATAGGGGTCTGCACGCATGGCTTGGAGGGTGTTGGGCATGGTCTTCCGCACGTCTGAGAGCAGCTGTCCTTCACAGTCGCCGTGGTTCAGGTCATCGAGGGTCGGGAAGTAGGACACGCGGCAGTTCAACTCGGCGTCCGAGCCGCTACCCCCTTGTGCGACCGAGGGGCTGCCCATGTGCTTGATGGCCTCCTCGGCAAAGTAGTGCACGGTCTGCGTGCAGCGCTTAGAGCAGCTGGTCATGACCGTCAACGATTCCGTCGCGGGAATCTCCCTCTTGAAGAAATTGTATAGAACAACGCTATACGCCAAACCCCTTTCCGTTAGTCGCGAGTTGCCTCCTATGCGGCCAGCGACCATATCCACGTACTCGCCCGCACGGGTCAGGTACAGGTTTTTGGGAGAGTGGCTCAGGTTGTGCAGCATGTAGGCCAGTCGTGTCGGCATCCAGCCGGAGATCATGTTCAAGGAGTAATCAATGTTGTCCTCAATGCGAATGTACGACAAGTCGCTGTCCGTGGCGGCGCTCAAGGTCTTGTACACCGCTTCGTGCTGCGTCATGATTTGGTAGTACCGCTCCACAAAGTCTTCCGGGGGCTCGGTGCAGTTATCGCGGGCGCGTAAAATGTTCCGATGAATGTCTTCCTTGTTGTTGTTCACGATTTCCACAAAGATGACCCGATTCTGCTTGATGCGCTGGGTGTCTTTGATCGCCCGGAGAAGCGCTTGTCGTCGGGCGTAGGTTGTCTGGGTTCCGTCCAGTACAGCGACACCGCCCGTGCGGTATACAAACTTGGTGAGGTCCTTCGCCAGCTCCGCCGTCACTTTCGCCTCAATTTCTGCGGCCATCGCGCTCGCCACAGCAGCTGCTGTCGCATTACTGTTCGCAGCTCTGCTGGGGCTGTCCGTCACAGTTGGGTTGCCAACAACGGTGTTCGCCCGCGATGAAACGACTTCACGCTCAACTCGGCGCTTGTACGTCTGGTGCGAGAAAATGCTGCAAGAGAGTCCGTTCCACTGAAAGTAGCGCCGAATCTGCTGGGCCACATAGCTCTTCCCTCGCCCAGGCAGCCCTACCATGATGACGATAAGGGAGCCGACCATTGGTTGGGGAACGGACGAGAAGTCTGGCGGGTGCTGGGAGTTCGGGCTCGACGCGCTGGAGCTGGGGTGACCCGCAAACGAATCCGGCTCCACCTCCTCCGTGCTGTCCCTGTCCCCCAGGTGCTGCAGCAGGAATTGCACCACATTTGTGTAGCCATTCTCCTCCGCCAGGTCCATGGGCGTCTTGCCGTCCCGGTCTTTGGCGAGGCAATCCGCGCCGCACTCCAAAAGAATTTTGACGACAGAGACGTGCCCGTTCATGGAGGCGATGTGGAGGAGTGTTCGGTCATTGTAATCACGGCTGTTGGGATCAGCGCCGCCGCTCAGCAGAATGCGCACGCCAACAGCGTCACCTGAGGCGCACAGTTGACATAGCTCCACAACCAGCATGTACATCAACGCTGGGTCAATCACATCATCGGCGGTGAGCGACTCTGTCGCAGGGCGAGGACTGCTCCCTCCTGTGGGTCCACCAGCTCGCGAAGCATCGCCGACGGGCACAGAGCCGACGACCGGTGAGTTGGGAGCGTCTTTGGCGCGCAGGAGTTCGAGGTGGGCGTCAATTTTGGCGAGTTCTTCCTGAATCATGGCCATCTTTTGGAACGAGATGGGCTTCTGACGGCGTTTCTTGTCAACCGCACCCACTGAGGGAGACGTAGTCAAGGGAAAAGATGGTGCGGGCGCCAAGGTGGGGGCGCTACCACTCTCCCCCGTCGGATCTGTCATCGTGCTAGGTTTCTCCAATATTTTGACGTGAGGGGAGGGGGAAAAAAACCTGTGCTGGATTCAAGTAAAATAAAAAATGAAGAAAGAGGGGCAGAAAGACAGCGGTAAACGCTACGAGGATGGGCACTTCAAGAAAAATGCTTGCCTGTGCCATCACGGTGGAGTTCATCGAGATCATTCCACCACCCGTCCACGAACAGCGAAGAAGGAGGAGCAAGCGAGGATTCGTGGCGCATAACACGGAGGCGGTACATTAGAGGACTCAAGACACCGCCCCTTCGCTGACAACAACATACTGCGCCTCTGACAACACGTGGCCACCTCAGGTTGAAACGGGGAGCCCTGCTTGATTCGTCTCTCGTTGGGGGTGAAGAGAACAGAAAAACAGAAACCTTTCTGGTGAAAATGTGGTACCCATACTCCCTTTACTGTTGTGTTTGTGATAACACACTTTGTGTGGGTGCATCGTCAGAAAACCTGGAGGCGACAACCACCTCGCGCAGTGTCACGCCGACAGAACAACGAACCGGCATGGATGCACCACGGCGGTGGCCGTCGTTCTAGGCCTCCCCGACAGAACTTTTGAAGCCCTGCAGGGTGTTGCGCAGAAGCATGGCAATGGTCATGGGGCCGACGCCCCCTGGGACAGGGGAAATCCAAGCGGCACGCTCGGATGCCGCTTGGAAGCAGACATCGCCCGCGAGCCGGTAGCCCGCTTTCTTTGTGGCGTCGTCAACAGGGGTCGTTCCCACGTCAATGACAGCGGCGCCCTCCTTGATCCACTCCCCCTGCACGAAGCCTGGCTTCCCCATCGCCGCCACCACAATGTCCGCCTCACCCACCAGTTGTGGGATGAGGTCCTTGGGCGTCGCCGAGTGCACAATCGTAACCGTCGCGTTCTCATGCATGAGAAGGGCAGCCACAGGCGCACCCACAATGTTGCTGCGACCGAGCACCACCGCACGCTTGCCAGCGATCGTGACGCCGCTACGCACGAGCAGCTGAATAACACCAGCGGGCGTGCACGGCAGAAAGAGCGGCTTCCGGCCTTTGCAGTGCAGCAGACCCACGTTGATGGGGAGTAGAGCGTCTGCGTCCTTGGTCACAGCGATGCGCTCCAGCGCTGCGTTCTCGTCAATGTGTGGGGGCAGGGGCAGCTGCACAATGATGCCGTGGCACTGTGGGTTCGCGTTCAAAGCATCGATTTCCTTCTCCAGATCAGCCTGTGTGACGTCCTCCGGAAGTTCAATGTTGAAGCTGCGGAAGCCGCACTCGTCGGCTGCCTTGTGCTTCAGACGCACATACGTCTGGGAGTCCTTTCGGCTTCCCACAATAATGGCGGCCAGCCCAGGAACAACCTCCTCACCGTGTTTCGCTTTGATGGCATCTACCTCGGCCCGAATCTCCTCGCGGATGATGGCTGCAATAGCCTTCCCGTCGATGATTTGCGCAGGCATGTAGGTAGCGCGACGGTAAAAAGGAGCGCTGAAGTTGTGATCGATGGCAGAGATGCAGTCAAGAGACACGGAGGGAGGACCGATAGGGAAGGAAACGGAAAGATGAGACTAGACTACGAGCTGCTACAACGACGCGATTAGTAAAGCGGATCACACCCACGTAACGGATTCGGCGATGAACATGAATGATGGAAAGCTGACTCGGGCACTCATCGACAAGAGGAAGGATTGTGATGTCCCACGACGGCATTGCGGATGGGCCTTGTGCCGTGAAAGTTATCACGCAACTTTCACGTACGGCGTCGACGCTCCATGGTCTGCACCTACCATTCCTCTTGTAGTTTACGCTCTATTCCTCTGCTCAAGTGTTCGCACGGATGGACGGCACTCTGTGTTGGCAGCGGAGCGACCGGTTCGATTACTTTATTCTGTGCATGGATGTTTGTGTTGTCGGATGCGCGTCATAGATGATATGTGGCGCACCGAAAGAGGACGGGATGGTATACGGGTCAGACACAAGAAAAGGGGGATGGGGAGGGGGTAAGTGGAAACGTAAGTTCAGAAAGTGCATCTAGTGAGAGAGCGTAAACAGTAACGGCCGTTGTGATACAAACAACGGAGACAAAGCGAGATCAAAAGGGGTGGGAAACAAAGAGACGCGCTTTCACAGGGGACGATGTGAGGCAATTGGTAGAGTAAAACGAAAGCGACGTCACGGGAAAGAGGTGTGCTTCTATGGATATTGAGAAAAAAAAAAAAAGAGTGGGAGTGTCTCAAGTCAGAGAGCGAAGGGGAGAGGAGAGGTGGAGAACGTAAAATAAGGGCAAGCCGCGGTCAGCAAGAAGTGCCATACTCGCGATGTGAGTGATGCACCCGCCGCCAGCCTTATGAATGTGTGTGCGGACGTGTATGTCTGTTCAGGGAGGGGAAGGGGGGTGTCGGTGGTACTGGGAGGAGGCGCATAGATGACAGACTTGCGTGCTGGTGTTACCGCAAAGGCTGCACCGACACACACACACACACATCGCCCAGCTCCACTGCTCCCGGGGTATGAGATGGTCCGCCTGCACAGCAGGAGGAAGTATCGCTGCTCAGCCAGCACACCATCCGACCTACTGCTCGAACAGCTGCAGGAGAGGAATGAGGCTAACCTGATGGAAGCTTGGATGCGCAAAGGTGCTGTACAGGGAGCGACCCACATGCTGGGACGTTCTGTTGCTCTCCACGGCGTCCAGCACCACAGGCAACGCTTGACGTACAGCCTCGTCCGGCTCCCCGGTCGGCACACCGAACGCCACGCGCGTCACAAGCACAGCGGCAGCAGCTAGAACCGTCTGGGGGTACTGCCCATAGAAGGTGCGCACGGACAGCGTCACGAGGATGTACTGAAGCAGGTCCAGCTGGGCAGCGCTGGCAGGTGGATCTTGTTCGACAATCATGGTAGACGCAATGGTACTCGCCATGGCGCAGCCGAGATGCACATTGAGCGCCGCCAGCAAGTGCGCCTCCGCTTCCTTGAGCACGGCGACCGTGTATTTCTTGTGATGCATGTCGCAGAGGAGTGGGAGGTTGATGGTATAAATCTCCTCGTACTTGGCCGCCGCGATGAGGGAGGCCAGACCAAAGAGGTACAGCTTGCTTTGGTCAAAACCTTTCACGGCCAGGTAGCGGTCGAGAAGCGTTGTGGCCAGAAAGTACGTGTCCATCTTCACACGGAACCGGCGGTGCATCGCCAACTGCCACATGGTCTCACACATGGCGCTGCGGTTCAGCTGGGCGTCTGGGGTTGTGCTGTTGGCGAAGGGATTGTTGGGAAACGCGGTGTCGTCCATGGCGATGAGGTCGTCGAGGGCGATCGTGTAGTAGCGGCCTGTGACGCAGGAGGTTGCGTTGAGGGAGGGTACCACACCGTCCCGCAGGCGGAGGTAGAACCGCGGCACGTCCATGGGCATCTGGTCCACCTCCTCTGCTGTGCCGTAGTCATCCTCCAGCAGTCGCATGGCAGCTTCGCGATGACGGCTGCCAAGCTTTGAGATGAAGGCCCGCACCCCGCCGACAGAGAGAGGCTCGTGCAGGCGCGCGCTGAGCAGCAGCCAGTCGAGCAGGTCTTGCAAGGGGGTCTCCATCCCTCTGCGGAGCTGTGTGCGGCGAAAGCGAAGGACATCCACGATGCGTGCGCTGAGACGGGTGCCGGGGTACTCCTGCCAACTGAGGAGCAGCGGGCGCAGCATGCTCCGCGTGGGTTCATCGAGCAGCCCGAGGTGCTGATAAAAACAGTCTTCCATCTCCGCAGGCGTCAGCACACGGCCCTCCTCAAACTCCGCCATGTCGGCAAAGTCAACGGCAAGGAGGTCATACAGTCGGCGCTGCAGCTGACGGAAATTAATGAGGGCCACCGGTTGTTCCAGCTGCGCCTGCTCGGCCAATTTCCTGCGAGACAGGCGAATGCGGGAAGGCGCTTGCAGCACTTTCGGATCCACCGTGTGCAGTTGATTCCTGTCGAGTTCACGAAGCATTTTTTTCTTCCGTGTGTGTGTGTGTGTGTGTGTGTGTGTGACCCTAAGGGCCGATTCGTCGCTAAGATGTGTCTATAGCTGTACGGATGCTGCAATGGCGTACCCTTTGCCACCGGGAATCGCCAGTAGAACAGAGCAACAGCAGAAGATGATTTGTTGAGGAGTTCAGTAGAATGCTACTGTGTCGGTGTCTGGCTGCTGCGACGCGTAACGAGGTCTTCGTCTCACGTCCTTCTATGTGGGTATGCACGGTACTCTTGGCGACTGATATAATATGAGAAGATCTATAGGTTCTTTGCCGTGAGAGCAAGTGGGAGGTGTATTGCAGTGTCACGAGATATATTTCAGTAGAAGGAGGAGTTGAAGCAGAGGGTTAGATTCACGGAGGGGAGCGGCACACGCGGACAGGAACATGCCATCCGCAACAGTGGGTAGTGCAAGGCGAGTACAGTGAACGCAAAGCAAGAAATGGAAACGGACACGTCTGAGAACACGTCGGTCGCCACCATTGCCACGACTTCATTGCCGCTGGGGGAAAAAAAAAGATGACTGCACAGCGCTAAACAGTGCCACGACAGCCCATTAGAAGCAAGCGAGAGAGCGAGAGCAACACTCAACAGCCGCAAAGTAGATGCTGATGTCCGTAACGTCTGCTACAGGATACACGGTAGAGTTAATTGTGTCTGATGGACAGTACGTAATCACGACAGTCACTACAACAAAAAGGGGTCCAAGAGGATATGTGCAGTTTCTCTGTACTGGAGGTGAGGCGAGGCAATGCGTCGATAGGAGGAATGGGCAACGAAGAAAAAAAAAAAAACAGCACACCCAGACAGAGGACGGCAAACGTAAGCTATGGCTGTGACATTCACAGGGCAGGGAAGGGCAGGGTTATCAACGCGAGGAGACTATGTGAAACGTGTCGAACGCCGCGCTTCATGACGCTGAAGGAACCTTTTGGTACCGCCCCAGCCATTCGCCGTGATGACGAACGTCCGTATCTAATACAAAGAGGAGGCTAAGCAAAGGACAGCGCATCCACACGCAGGAGATGTGCGTAAAACGTTTTCATGTCGATTCCTGTGACGACCCGAGCCGTCGTGGAACCGGAAGCAGGTCGCATCGACCGGCCGTCCTTGTCAAGACCACCGCCAGTTAACACTGACACCGGGATCGTCGACACCTCCGCGCCATTCTGCAGATAGGTATCGGCGAGCAGCGACGCCGCGAGGAGTGAAACCGCCACAGGTTTGGAGCTCGATCCCACTTGGCTGTAATATCCAGACAACGACGCGCCAACGACCCCAGCGGACGTCACTTGATCCACTGTGGTGGCGGATGTGCTGCTGCGACTCGACACCAGCTGGTTGTACGCATCCGCGTTCCACGGCTCCGCGGCGTCGAGCGTGACAAGGGTGACGGGGCGTCCGTGCGACCCTTGTGCAACGTAGTTCGCCGCGCTGGGGTCCAAGAAGAAGTTCACCTCCGCGTAGTGGTTATCCGGGTACAGGTACTGGGCGTCACCCTGACCTAGGAATGCGCCGCCGGCCATCACGATGGATTGCACACGGGTCCGGCGTGCAGGGTACTTCTTCAAGAAGGCGGCCGCGTCCGTGGCGGGTCCCAGCACCAGGAAGTTGGCAGTCTTCCCACCAAGGTAATCGTACAGAGGTGTGTCGTAGAACTTCAGGCGGGCCTGAGGGTCGGTGACGTCCACTAGATCCAGCAGCGAGGACCCTGTGAACAGTCGTTCCGCGCTCGTGGAAAGCACCTCGTCAAACACGCGTCGGTAGCTGCAGCTGGTGGTCGACGCTGGGATCGCAACCCCAGCAATGTACTCCAGCTTTGAGAAAAAAGCGTCGTCGGCCATGGCGACACTGTTGCCGTAATAGACATCAAAAGATTTCGTGTACCCTTCCTTGCGGAGGAGCTGGAGGAAGGCCGCCAGGTTGTCGTAGGCCGCGTCTAGGTTAGGCACCCACCCGCTCACGGTGAGCACCACCATGGCAATAGAAACGTCCCGCCGCTGGGCTAGATAGCGCAGGGTTTGAAAGCTGGACGGCATCGCCTCCATGAAGATCACCGTGGGGGTCAACGTCTTCGTTTTCTTGCCCGTTCCCCCAAAGCCGTAAATGACAACGAAAAGCAGGAACAAGGAAAAACACACAAAGGCAGCTCCTTTGATTATTTTGATCTTCTTGGGTTGTGGGAAGTCACACCACGTCTGATACCATCCTTTCACGGTGTCCATGGTCGCAGGCCTAGAACGCTCAAACGCGATGGGGAAGGAAATGGATGGGGACGAAGGAATTCAAGGATGCCAATGAAGGACACGTGGGACTAAGAGGATTTAAAAGGGGAACAAGGCAAAGTCTCCGCGTGGCGCTGCTTTGTGCTGCACAGTCCTTCTCTCTCTCGCAGTTGAAAGGAGAACACAGAAAGAAAGACCTCCGCAAGAACCAGAGACCAAGGGAGCTTTGCCACTGAAATCGCTACCACTGAGAACTACGGGAACACCAATGGTCAGAAGGGAGGATGAAGAGAGGGGAACAAGACGTAGAGAGAACACGCGTGTATCCCTATGTTACCGTACACATAATTTTAAAACAGGAACGCGACTTCATTGTCGTCTTTGTTTTCATGCGTGTCAGGGCAGCGTTCGCTTAAACCCTTTGTGGCAGTGTTGCACGACACCAGGCAGTCTCTAGAGTAATAACTTTTTTTTCTTCTTCTTATCTTTGATGTTGCTCTTCCCCGCGACCGAGACACCGTGAAACCAACATCTGGTTGGTCGCAATTCTGCTCTGCACTGTTCGGTTCCGTCTCTTGGCAGCACGGTGTTTCTTCGGGTGAGTTTAGACCACGAAATCAGACAGCAAGGGGAATGGAAAACGTACGCATGTGCTGCAGGAGAAGTTGGTTCGTCACAATCAGGGATCGCAGCGTCCGACCCTGAAATGGGTTCGACTCTCCAGCGGCGGCACGCTTGGTGCACGCCTCGACACACTTGGCGACCACGCCGTGGAAGCGAGTGTTGTACAGCAGGATATCCATGCACACTTGGGCGGTCGTCTCTCGGGCGTTTGCGGGGTCGGAGATGAGACTGCCCACGGTCTGTCGTGCCCCGTCCAGAGCGTCCTTCCAATTCAGGAGGAAGCGGTCAGCCACCTGCAGCACCTGGTCAGGGGTACACTCATCGTCGTTCTGGACCACGTGCAGGAACCCCCCAAGAAAGTTGCGAATGATGTGCTCGACGAATTCTCCCCGAAAGCGGCTAAACAGATCCTTGAGGCCATTCAAATCATCTCGCTGATCCAGCGTAAGTTCGCTCAGGTCTGTTGCCATATTGCCACCGACGCTGGTACGTTGCGCCTGCGCTGAGCTGTCGTCGGTGACGACAAGGACCGGATAGCGCGCGGACACCTGCAAAAGATAGAACATGTTGTTGAGAGCGAACGCTTTGCTGAGTGCACGGAGGAAGTCGCGCTGTGTAACGTTCGCCTCCGCCTCCACCATTTCCTCTCCCATATGTACAACGAGGTGGGCCAGCTCGAGTCGCATAAAGCCCACATCACCCATCAGGGTGAGGAAGTGGCTCTTGCTATCTGCCGCGTCGCTTTCGTGCTCTTGGTCGATCCTTGCCAGTGCTTGCTGCCGTAGCGCGACCTCCCAAGGCTTGGAGCCCACAAGGGGTGGTGGTAGGGGTGGTCCACCAACGGCCGCAGGACCATGCAGTGTGACAGCGGTGCCGCTCTCCGCTAGCGAAAGTGGGGCAAGTGAGGAATCGTCCGTGTCCGACGACGACACGGAGGAAGTGACCGTGCGACACGTGTTCACGCGTTCTGCGTGTCCACCGTCATTGCACGATCTAACGTTTTCTGATTGCGGACGATTGCGGTGCCGGTTGCGGTGCTGACGACGCTCCATCTGCTCGGCAGAGGTGGCCGTCCGTATCTCGTCACTGACGACGGCGCCGTACGAGACGCTCATCAAGGCGCACGAGAACTCGGCAAAAGCCTTGACCACCGGGTGCACGAAGCTAAGCCTGTCCTCGATACGCCGAAGGTGATTCATGCATTCGTACATGGCGGCGCCATTCTTCGCCGTCATGAGTGCGTTCAGCTGGCGTTCGTAGCATATGTTGAAGGGAGGCCACAGGAGCATGAGAAGAGAGTCAAAGAAGCCATCCAGACACGATAGCTTGCGGGCGTGCTTCATCATCGAGCGGTACTCCTGGCATAGGCGAATGAGAATTAAAAGGCCGTACGTATCCTGCTTGGCGCGTACGTTGACACTGGTGCGTGGGCGTTCATTCAGCATGCGGCGGGTGTCTCCTGATGAGTTCACCAAGACGACCTCTGACACGTAATCCACAATGAACTGCACGGTGGGTTTAAAGACGTCGACATAGACGGACATGTCACCAGAGAAAAAGTCAAAGGTGAAGAGGTACTCGTGAGTGACAATGTCACAGGTGAGACTTAGAATGGAACGGAAGGTTTCTTCGTACGTGTGCTTGCGCTTGGCCACGCGCTCCATGGTCGGAATTAGCGGGGGTGAGAACACACGGTTCAGGATAGCCGCCCGCTCTTCCAGTCGCATGCTAACAAACGCCCCACCGCCTTTGGTGTCTGTTATCAGTGGAATCGTGTACGCGTAGTTCGGCGCGCTGCTCGAACCGCTGCCAATGCCGCCCCCACCGCTGGACATGCCAGCGCTCCCAGCAGTATACGGAGAGGACGCGGCACTCGCGCCGAACCCCCAAAACCCGCCCCCCAAGCCGCCAGTACCAGCGCCGGCGCCGTTTGTCGCTGCCGTCGCCTCGGTGCTGAACTCCATCGAATTACAAAAGAAGGCATAGTCCTGAATCTTTTGCAGGTAAATGTTAGCGACAATGGTGCAGTACTCTTGCTTGAACTCCTCGTAGAGCGCGCGCACGATGCGGTACGGGATAAGCGTGGTGTTGCTGTTTGAGGACGTCGTGTCGTTGCCCTCGCGTGAAGGTTGCCCTGCTTGCGACGGAGCCGCCCCGCTAGCACCGAGGGCGGCGGTGGCCTCGGAGAGCGGAGGCGCTGCCCTCGGTGAAGACCCGATAACGCCCTGGGACACGCCGGGTGCAGGTGGGGGTGCACTGTACACATGCCGCAGCAGCGGCACAGCGGTACGGAGGAAGTGCACGTAAAAGGCATACTGCTTCAGAACATGGTCTTGCTGGATGCATACGTTTGTGTTCTTGTTCGTCAGGATGAGAAGCTTCTTGGAGAGGAAAGTTTTGATCTTAATGCAGGCGTACAACGTGAGGGCGTCTAGTATGCTCATGAGGTCATAGTACACACGGCACTCAGCCAGAGAGAAGCGGACCTCGCGCAACGTCTCCGTCTCTGTGGCGAGAGTCGTGTCTATCCTCTGCGATGATGCGTTTGGTTGAGTGACGAGACTCTTGCTGCTGCCCATGTCCTCGACACGCGCGGCGACAGTGTCCCGCGACGGTGCCCCTGCCCGCTCTGCCTGCGTTGCCTTTAGCGTCTGCCGCCATGTGCCTTTGCGGTAATTCAGATACTTGAGCAGCTCCTTGACACACAGCATGAACTGAGGCCCGAGCTGCTCCTCGTTGGACTGGGTGACCACCTGCACGACTTCAGGTGGAACGACAAGGCAGGAGACGGCGGTCCACAGCACCTTCTCCGCCGCTTTGGTGTTCGTTAGCTGCACCGCTGTCTCGGCGAGCACTTCCCTGACATGCCCAATATCTTTTTGTATGGAGTCCAACTGAGAGATGAACTGCTGAAGCACCTCCTCCATATCTCCCAGCACGGACGAGCACTCCGTCAGCGAGTGGTGCAGTCTCGCAATGCTGTCACCCTGTTCGACAAGGA
Organism: Herpetomonas samuelpessoai; assembly: GCA_030849835.1. NCBI lineage: Eukaryota > Euglenozoa > Kinetoplastea > Trypanosomatida > Trypanosomatidae > Herpetomonas > Herpetomonas samuelpessoai. The sequence continues at coordinate 39,502 of JASAOC010002028.1, forward strand.
AGCTTTTGACAAATTGCTCCGTCGTCGCATTCAGCGTTTGCCGTGCATACGTCGCATTGAAAGGGCGATCGATATTGTCTTCAAGAAAAGCATCGGTAAGGTCGATGGTGGCCAGGTCGGCCAGCTCATCTTCGCGGAACTGCTTGGCCATCCGAAGTGACACGCAATTCACTCGGTAAAAGGATGTCCAACAGCGTTACCGGTCCGGAAAACTGCAGAAGAAATGAAGCAAACAAAAAAGCGTGAATGATACGAGGTCTGATGATGACCGTCTGCTTGGGTCAAGTGCGACCAAGAAAAGGCTTGCGGACAGAGAGGAAGGAAGATTATCCATGATGAGGCCTCACATGGGGGAGTTGAAATGGAGGACAAGCGGTCGTCCGCAACGTTACATTGAAAGTTAAAGTCCGTGCGGGCACTGTGGAAATGCGGAATTCATTCCTATCGGATCTGTGTACGTGTGTGTGAATGTGTGTCTTCTCTCGATTCTGTTGCCCCCAAATCCTTGTGCGATCAGGTGGGGATGTGTGTGTGTGTGTGTGGAGCCACCGAGAACACCTGTAGGCCAAAGCAGTCGGGCCGTGGTAACTCTCGGGGTACCCCTGTGCAACATCGTACAGGAAAGCTTGCCACGCTTCTAGCAATGCGTCACGTAAGCGCCGCCAAACTTCACCGTTTCCACGTTTTTCGGCACCACAAAGGCATGAGAACACAGGGGGTTGGAGTACAGGGAAAAGGGTGTCCCCGGCTCATCTCCCGCTATACCGTGGGGGCATGGCACCGCTGCTATTACGCTGCGAAGACTTTCCTCAGACCCCTCATTCCCGATGCACCCACTCGGTGAGGAGCGCGTAGAGCTGCGGTAGCGTTACGTGTGTGTCAGCGGTAGGTAACCCGAGGGAGCGCTTCAAGTGACTGGCACACTCTGCCCACGCTGCCTCACGTGCCCCAGCAACGGTGTGGGCGTGGGCAACTGCCAGAGTCTTTGTGAAACCGCCGGCAAAGGTGGACGCCGCGACAGCTTTCGAAGGAGGTTCACTGTCTGCAGTTTGAACGATGCGGACGCACGCCTCAAAGCCGCTAAATGTACGCAAGGACGGAGAGGTGCGACCGTCTTTCCGTTTGTGGAGGCTGGGCCCCGCCGCGACTGGAGCCACTTTCCGAGACACGACGCACTCGACGCGCAAGTGCGAGTGGTTTTGCAGACTTCCACCGAACGGATGTGCGGAGGCAGCGGAGGATTGTACGTGGTCCCTATAGATGACTGGCCAACCAAGAACACCCTCGAAGAAGACCACGCACAATGTCTCAGGAGTTTCAGCGACAATGTGTTGACCACGCAGGTGCTCCGCCAGGACCGCGCGTGTCCAGGTTGGAGTAAGCGCATCCCCCCTATCGCCACCTTCATCGGCGTCGATGGTGGCGCTGTCCACACGGGTGGCGGCCTCGGCGAGGCACGCCAGTACCTGCAACGGTGGCCACGGCGCGCACTTTGAGGAGGACCAAGGTGCTGTGAGAATGGGAGCCGTCTCCTTCAGACATGATGGCGCTCCGTCAGGTATTACCGTCGTAGCACGTGGTGTAGGTGCGGAAGTGCACGAACTAGCTGTGATAGGTTTACCGCCGCGTCGTGCTACTCTGCGTGGTTGGGGGAACCCTGTCGACTGTGGGGAGGGGTCAGGCGGTGTCGCACCCGTTGGGTGGTTGCGGCTCCTCGAAGCATCTGTGGGGGTTGCGACAAAGAGGACGTCAATCCCAAAGAGGCGGCTCAATTTGACCGTGACAACACCGTGTACGTTCGTCGACCTCATCAAGGCCACCGCCGCGCGCTCGGCGAGCGCACCTGCCAAGCTCTTGGAAGATTGGAGAAGACTCCGAGCGGTGTCTCCTGGTGCGGGTGAAGGTGTGGTGACGGGGGCGGTCACACCACTGGTTGGGGTGTGTGTCTGGAACTCTGGACGCAGAACGACCCGCCGAGGCTGCCGCACCGCCTTGACATCGGGTGTCTGACGGGATGGTGCGTCAGCGTTAATGGCGTGGTGCTTCTCTATTGTACTGGGCGGAAGAAAGATTCGCACAGGCTGGGGGGGCTCACGGACACGCGGGGCAGTCGAGGAAGTACCACCTTTCGAAGACAAGACGCTTACCTGGTGAACACGTGGCTGGACGGGGTTGCCCTCAATGACCCAGAGCTGTAACGTGACCAGGAAGAGGCGCAACGCCGCTGCTTTCGTGCTCGCCGCCGCCACTACGCACCGGAGAGTATCCGACTCGGCCGCCGAACCCGCATCTGTGGTCTCAGAAGAAGGAAGAAAGAGGTCCGCCGGGAAGTGAGCTTGTGCCACCCATTGTGGCCCCTCAGGGGTCTTCTGCAACGACAGCATCGCCAGTTGATGCGGAGGGGTGGGCATCGGAAGGTGCTTCGTAATCTGAGCGCTGAGTGCCGTAGGATTCGCAGAGCGCGCAAGTTCCGTGTCCATGACGCCGCGCAGCACGTCCTGCTGGTCGACACTGTCCGCGTTCAAAGTGCACACAGATCTGCACTCGCCGCCCTGGGCCTTGAGCTGCGCCAGGCAACCTTTGTACAGAAACGTCAGCAGCCGCGGCACGTCGTCCACGCGGTCGCAGGCAACGGCGCAAACGATGCGATCCTGCCCTCTCTCCATCGGGGACGGCAGGTCTACGGAAGAGGCGAGCAAACGCAGCTGCGATGAAGCCGCGTCCCAGCGATGGTGCATGTGCGCGACGCCGAGGAGAGACTCTATCTCCGCAGCAAGTCGTCTGTAAATAGACATGTTCTGTTGGACCGCCACGGAGGAGGCGGTGGTGCCCGAGGAGCCTTCCTCCCTCCCCTGCTTGTTGGGAGAGAATCCCGTTTGAAGTAAGGGCAGCGGATGGCCCAACGCACGCTGGGTGTCCACCACGTGTTGCAGCTTGTGCGTCGCAGCGAGGAGCGCCTCCAATCGGTTGGCGCCGTAGCCCTGTACCACAACGCTGCCCTCCTCCCCGGGCGGCTGCTTCGACCCCATGGGGGCATGGAATCGAACCTCTGCGAGACAGGTGCCTTGAGGTGTTGTGGTCTCGTCGTCGTCACCGCTGACTTCGGAGAAACGACAGATGGCGCTTCGTCTCGAGGTGCCAGCGAAGCTAGTCCCCGTTTCAGTTGCCGTGAGCTTAACAGACGGCGCTTCCAGAGATTCCAAAAGCGAGCCCATCCGCTCCACAGCCGCTGTTGTCGCCGCAAGGATCGGCATTCCCTGGCGAACAAAGTGATGTGCCAGCCGTGACTTCCAGGAAACCTCATGTGGAACATCCGACCGCGGGGTGGATGCGAGTGTGGTGTGGAAGCGTGGGGTGAGAGCCACCCGCAGCTCATAACGATTGCCAGCCGTGTCTTCGTGATACTGTGCGTTGCTACGAAACACCGAGTCTACCACCGACACGGACGCATTCCGAGCGTCCCACGACGTCACTATGGACGGAACCGCGTACGTGGCCAATGAATCTAGCGACGGCAGCGCGCTCTCCAGAGCTACCAGCGCAGTCATCCCTTTGTCCGTGCCAGTTGGAGCGGGGGCACTGTCGTGACCGCCGTCACAAACGTGTTGTCCCGCACGTGTGCCAGCACTGAAAATCTCAGCAGTCACCGTGTCTATAAACTGCCGCAGGGCCGCGTGGAACTTGGGTAGCACCTCCGCGCCCGCGCTTACCGAGCTAGTACGGGCAAATGTGCGCCTGCTTCCCATGACGCCCGGAGCGGTTGGAAGCTGGCAGGAGAAGGACACCACAAACGTCTGTTGCCGCTCTGCATTTTCTGGATTACTATCTGCTGCTCGTGCGGCGGAGAAGGATGCCTCACTGGGACCATTTCCAGGGGTGGCTTCTTGGATAACGTAGGAGAAGTCGACGAATGCGTCCGAGAGCGAAGACAACGCTTGTCGCGTGATGGGAAGAAGCTCAAACAGCGTTGCCGGCGGCAGATTTGGCAGTGGCCAAGCGGAAGGGTCTCGGCTATGGTGCTGGGCGTATGCCAAGATCTGCTTTAGAAGCTGGTACTGCCCGAGCGGGCAGGAGAATGGGAGGAACGCGAACTGATCTGTCAAGGGGACCGGGTAAAAAAGCTTGCGCACGTACGGTGGGGCCTTCTTGGGCTTCCGTTTCGTTTCTCCACCCAGCATTGCGGCGAGCAACCGTCTCACCTGCGTTGACGGACTGGAAGAGGGGAGCAGGGTCACGTCCATGTAGAGGGAGGCGTCGCTCCGGTCCCGGCCGACCGCACGGAACAGCTTCCCAAGGCCCTCAGGGCTGTCCATCCGGGAGAACTCTAGTACAGTGTCGCCAGCGTCATTGAGACACGTGAGCGTTTTGCGGGACGCGTCGAATCGGCAGTGCGTGCATCCACGTCTCCGCAGCGCCTTCTCCACGTTTAACACGCCCACCACAACCGCCGACGTCTCGTGAACAACGACGCGTTTATCCTGTGGCGGCGACAACGCCGTTACCTCCCCCGTGGCTGGGGCCTCCTCCTCTCCGTCAGCATCGGGCCTGCTCAACGACTTCTGCACCGCGCACACTGCATCCTTCTCCGGGTAGGGAACGGCTAAGGGCGTCAGCTGTGCCAGCGCGGTAGCAGATGAAGCATACACAGAGCCCATTGCGTAGACGTATCTGTTGAATCGACCAGGCGCCTTGGCGCACCACGAAGGAAAACGAAAGGAAAGAGTCTTCTCTCCTGCATTCCTTTCCGTGTGTGTGCCTGAACCTCTAAGCAAAGACTTGGACGTGAGCGTTACCCTCGGTGCGTGGCACCAGCCATACTCGTATGCGAGAGCGTCTTCGAGTACGCCCACGGTAACGGGAGTGGTCGCATCAGGTTGGAATGGCGGCAGAAGGCGTGGCGCGGCGAGCTTGCCAGGCAACATATGTGATTGCCGCCAGAGCCATTCGCTCAACAACCCGTCGTTGTGGCTCTGCCGGCCGTTTAGCGCCACAAGTTCGCCTCTCGCAGGGGTGCAGCGGAGCGGCCCCACACTGTGGCGTTGCATGGTGAAAAGCATGTCACGGTCACATGCCTTGAGGAAGCCCAGTGCAAGGGTTAGTTCTGCATACGTCAGCGCACACCCCGCGCCATTGTCGCGCTGGCGACCGCACCACAGCGCGCTACCAGCTGTGTAAAGCGAGGCAACGCTTTCCACAGAAGTGATCGGGAATGTGTCGTGTTGCACGTACACAAGTGGACAGCCGGCTTCCGATTCACCCGTCATGGCGACCAGTGGCCGGCTATGCTCTGCAACAATATCTGTGGCAGCCGGTGACGTCTCCACGTCGGGGCGATACTTTCGCACCTGCCACCTCACCGCAAGACGCTGCTCTGTTTCACCATGTACGAGGAACCCCACCTGACAGCTGTGACAAGAGAAGGAGGGGATTCGTGAGCTCACGGACCCCCAGTCCCCCATGGAGCTGCTCCGCTGGCGCTGCTCTGCCTGCGATATTTCTTCCACGCGAACCTCTGCCTCGCGAAGTACCTCCTCTGTGAATAGTGCACGCCGACGCCGTACTTCCGTGGTGAGCTCCCCGAGAGCCGCAGCGACTACTTCCCTGACATGGTGCCCTGTGTGTGTCGCCACCACCTCCTCAACGAGGTCAGCTGCCCACGGGTCCTCCACAAGAACTGTGCAGGACACGGACATCCCCGCAGCCGTGGCCACACCTTCCTCTTCTCTCTCACGCACTTCACGTGTCTTGAAGACGAGTCGAACTTGGAGGTCGAGCTCGCGAACCTGCTCCCACAGTGCGCTGTACTGCAGGAGCAACTCTTGCCGGAGGAACGTCAACGGATTGGCCACGTTACCGTCAACTGAAAAGGTTTCCTCAGTGCTTGACCCCGCAGGGCCTCTGGTGAAGCAGGCGGCAAGCAGGAGGGCCTCGTGGCGCACGGCAGCCGCCACAGCGTCTGGTGACACTCCCTCCACGTCGCTGACCAACGTCACCGACAGTCCGTGTGACAGCGAGGTTGTGAGGGAGCCTTCCAGCCACGGACGCTTGAGAGGATGCACCTCCAGCTGCGAGGCGGCAAACGCGTAGAGACGCTGAAACGTTCGCCGCTCAACCTCTGCAGAGCCACCGTGCCCGGCGCGCGACGGCGCAGTCGCACTACTTTCCCCGTAGGTTCGCGAGGCGTCGAGCAACACGTGCGTGGTCGACTCGCAAAAGGATAGCGTCGCTCTTCGGATGGCGTGCGCCGGAGCGCGCGAGCGTTTCCGCATCCGCCAGCGGTGGTCAATCGGAGTTGGGGAAGAAAAAAACAAACTAGGGGGGAAGGCCTTTCCAAAAGGTATCTAGAGGAGAGTGTCCACGTGCGTTCCTTGCTACTTCAGGTCTGTCCTACAGATACCACAACGGGGAATCAGGGAAACAACCAAGGGTTTAGGAGGAAGATTGTCAGTACATGCTGAGTGACGGATAGACAAGCACCCGACATCCAACCTCAAAGGGAAGTCTTGCCTGCTGGGAAACAGAAGTCGCTGGCGACGTGTACTGCCCTCCGGCACACAAAATTGTTTTTTTTTTTTTCAAAGACCAACGTGGCCACGCGCACTGCGCTCCGTGCTTCTTCCTCTCTACCGCTGTGGATCACACACAGAGACTCTTTCTCTCTCTCTCTCTCTCTCTCTCTCTCTTTCTGTGCATGGTGCAACGCACCAAGAAGGTTCCAGACCGAAAGGAGGTTCGGTTGGTTATTGTACATTACATGAAGGAACAGGGCATCCGTTAGCGTGTCGCTGATACCGGGTTGATGCCTCCACCGTGGATAACAGGATCTTCCTCACCAGGGGCTGCGAGCTCTACAAACGGGGTGTCGTAGAAGAGCGTCATGTCGATCGCTTTCACACTGCCCGTGACGTCCAGCGATTCTGCTCTTTTCCAGTCCGCAGCGGCTGCAGCGAAGTCACCCATGTCCCTCAAGGCGAACGCCCGCCGGACCAGCGCATTGAAGTTGCTCGGTTGCTTGCCCAACACGAAGCTGAAGTCCGCCACGGACCTCACAGCGTCACCGAGATGCTGATAAAGCTTTGCGCGCTCGTGGTACGCCAGCACCACCAGCTCTTCCGCCTCGCTCGCCAGAGAGCCGACAGCGATCGTCTGAGAAAGGTAATGCAACGCTTCGTGCTGCCTCCCCTCACAGCTGGCGAGCGCGACACCGCACGCATAGGTAAAGTTCGGGGATGCCTCTAACTCAGGCAGCACAGTGGCGGCATCCTGAAAACTAGCAACGGCGCCGTCCCTGTCGGTGCCCTCAGCAAACGATGCACGGCCCCGCAGGAACAGAAGCTCCGCAGCGCGGTGAGTGTTCGTTGGACTCTTCCGTTCATCCGGAGGAATAGCATCCAGACCACGGCTCGCCGTGGCTGCGCACTCCTCGTAGCGCGCAAGAGCATAGAAAATGTACGCTCTGTTCAAGCAGTGCGCGACCACGTCCGTGCTATTCACCACCGGCGAGGGCACAGCGTAGACAGAGGAGCTTCCGTGCGAAGACGCAGCGGGTGTCACTGCAGCGTCATCGATCGGCTGACCGCCCAACCCACCACCATTGGTTGGTACAGCGTCGCCGCCCTCCGTGGCAGCGCCCGTGGCAAGAATGCTGTCTGCGAGGTCCGACGCCTGTAGCGCAGCAGCCAGATCCCCACTCTGCCTTAGGGACACAGACAGGCAATGCACTTCGTCGAGGCAGCCGATTTGGCTGCTGCCGTCATGGATGCTTGTACGAACATCAGGGTGAAGGCCCCGCAGTGTGAGATACGCTCCCACGGGGTTCCCACCGCAGAGCTGTGCCTGTGCCACGCGCACCGCGAGTTGGCGTGACGACAACAGCGGTGTCCACGGCGCATTGAGAGTCCGTCCGCACCCTTCAGGCTCCTCCCTTACACAGGCGTTCTCTTGCAGCGTTGCTGCGAAACGAAAGTAGCGCAAGGCGTTGCTGTCCTGGCCTAGCATCAAGCTGCAAGTACCGATGCGATCCAGAAGGAGTAAGAGCAGATCGCTGTCCGTCACTATACGAACGCCTTTGGGCTTCACAGCTGGCGATGGAGCGCTGGATTCGCCTTGGAAAGACGGAGTCTCACCCTCCGTGCCCGATTCTCCGCCCGATGCGCCGTCCATCTCTTTTGATGGTCTGTGGTGAGACGCCGGTGCCCTCGCGCCCGTAGACGCAGCGGGGGCGTGCGCGCTCGCGGGTGTGGACACACAAGAGCCGCAGTCCTGCAGTGCATGATGATAGTGGACGACGGCTGTGTGAGCGGAGGAGTCCAGTTGCGCCGCCAGGGCCTGAAGAAAGGGGCAGACATAAATGGGCCCAGCGGTGGCCAGAGCTTCCGCTTCACGCAGGTGCTCGGCGGCCTCCTTCACCTCCCTTCGGGTGAGATGCACCGCGGCCATCATCAGCAGAAACTCACTGCGGGACTCGACCGCGAAGGCTTCCGTGAGAGCCGCGAGTCCCTGTGCCGTCTCACCAAGCAGGACGCAGGCGCACGCTCTGTAGTAGTGCACCCATGCGTTTGACCGGTCGAGCAGTGCGGCCTCATTCAGGTGCGCGAGGGCGTCGCTGGCCCTGCCCTCTCGCAGCAAACACACACCGAGACAAAGACGGTACACAAGGTTGCGTGAATCCATCTCGACTGCACGCTGGAAGGCCTCCGTGGCAGCACGGAAATCTCGCGCCAAATCGTGCGCGAAGCCCAGCAGGGCGTTGACCAGGGCCACATCGTTCTGTTCCTTCGCAATGCTCAGCACCCGCAAAGCCTGCTCCACCTCACCAAGCCGCAGCTGACAGTGCGCCAGACTGCGCTGCGCCTTTGAGCGTAAGGTGAAGGCCGACTTGAGTGCTCCCGGCGTTGACATGGCTGCCGCATCGCGGGTCTTGCCCAACCGACCTTGCTGTCTCGGCGTGGACACAGATAGCGCCTGCGTGTGCGGTGGGTTGAGTTGTTGGTGAAAGCAGGATACCGCCATCTGGAACCATTCGGCAGCCTGCCGCCATGCCAGCATCTCCTCCTTCCCCTTTGGTGTGTCCTGCTTCCCTGTGGGTTCCCTCACTGACACCGCGACAGCAGGCGCCGCTGACTTCTCGAACGCACTCCTCTCCGCCTGCTGGGCATACGTCTGTCCGAGCTCAAAGGGCCATAGACCATTGTCAGGCTCCAGCTGCACGGCTCTCTCTAGGTCCCTCACATGCGTCAGGGATGCGTCACGGCTTGCATGGTCCACGTCCTTAGCGTCTCGGTCCTCTACCTGGGAGAGACGCTGAAGCAGCGCTGCGCGCTGGCCGTATGCGGCGGCCAGCCTTCGTCGGTCGTGCACCGTAGCAAGGGCAGGCGCTGCCGTATCGCGGAGGTCGGCCTCCTCACACTGGATGAGGGTCGTCAAGTCCTCCACAGCGCCGCGCGTCTGGCCAAGCTTCGTTCGCAGGGTGATGCGCTGATTCAGTGCCGGGATGCACGCCGGTCGGGCAGCCAGTGCGCGGTCCAACAACGCCAACGCTTTTGCAGTGTAATCTGCCGCTTCAGTCCGAAGCAGTTTGAGGGCATCCAAGGACTCGGCGCAGACACGATCTCGGTCCCTGTCGGATCGAAAGACAGGTCGCTGAGGCATCAAAGGCTCAAGGGAAATTCGAATGAGGCGGAAAAAAAAATATGGGGTCGTCCTGCCTTGAAACGGAATTCTGAAAGGAGGGGATGGGATGAGAAGGCATGGAAGTAGTCAATCATGACGCCGAAGACGGTGAGAGCGCTGCTGCACCCTTTAGAAGTACCCTTTTCTTAAGGTAACAGAGAACGGAGAGCAGAACAACATATCGCGACGAATGCCCACCAGCAGAGAGCTGCTCTGGGAGAACGGAATGCCTGCAAGGGGGAGGGTTGCTTGAAAGCAGCTGGTATGTGTTGTTTGGTGCTCACTGGGGGTGGGGTGGCATGGTGCGTCTTGGTGACGTCTGTGAGAACCGGTGTAAGAGTCATTCCGCCACATCACTAGTCATATCGCCAAGTTGAACGATGAGTGACGACAGCAACAGAGAGAGAGAGAGGGTAAGCGAACACAAGAGGGAAGTGTGGAGGTGGCAACGTCAACGCGCTTCCGCACTCACAGTGCGCGTGATAGTGCTGCTGTGAAAATGCTCTCAGACAAACGTATGCGTTTGTGTAGAGGATGGCGAACCGCGCAAGAGTGTGGACGTTGTTTTCAGGACCTTTGACGTAACACAGGGTGAAAAATCACCTCTAGTCAAAGTGGTGGCTACGAAGTTCGGCGCGTCGAATGCCCATGATGGTCTTGTCCGGGGCGTTGGTTGGCATGAATCGCTCCATGCTCTGCGCTGCACGAAGAAACTCTTGCTTCACGAGCTGGAACTTGGCCGGGTGCAGATGTCGACCCAGGTTCAGACCACCCGTGCCAACATCTTCGTACGGGTCCTCAATGCCCAGAAAGTAGCTGAAGGTGCCCTTCTTGTGTTGTGGGAAGTTCCAGTTCAAGTCGGACCGTAGGCTCGGCCGGTTGCGGTTGAGACTCACAATTTCCTTCTCGTAGTCAAAGTGGTGCGCATAGTAGATGAAAAATCCGTGCAGGAGCTTTGCAAGCGCCACTGGGTCGCAGTCGTAGAGAGGGGAGAAGTCGGGATACCTGGGAAGGTGGGCTGGATGAGGGATGGACCATGGATCGATCCACCGCACCTGGCGGGACACCAGAAGGTAATGGATGAACATGATGGTAACCGCGTACGACGTTAGCATGGCCGCCGTGCCTTGTCCCACTCCAGTCGCCTTGCCCCATGCCTTCACCGCCATGCCTGCGTGACGTGCCGCTTCTGGGCCAGTGTGAAGGTAGTGCCGCAGAAGATAGCTATTCTTGACGCCGTAGCCGACAAACGAGATGTCCCACTTGTACATGAACATCTCCGGTACGAAGCGCGGGTCCAGGACGTCGCGGGTGTAGTCCTCGCGCATGCCACGGGTCATGATGCGGCCGTCAGGAAAGAAGCCAACCGCTTCAATCATCTGCTCCTTAGAGGTGCACTGCACGGCAACCCGACAGCCGTACGTCGTACGCTCCACCCAGATGCCCTCGACATTCTCACGGCCCATCTTCTCCGCAACGTACTCAACATCAGCCTCGTCCAGGGACTTGTTGCGAATGTCCAACACGGCCGTCCGCGCTTTGCGGTCCTCCTCAACACTCATGGGGGTGTACCGCGAGCGCGCCACCTTCTCGTCGTTCGCGAACCGAAGCTTGACAACAGGCGTGCGAGCTTCTGTTAGACCCAGCAAATGGGGACGCAGGTAGTGGGGCATGTACCGCTTCATGACGGTCCACAGTTTGTCTGTGCGCTTGGCCTGAACCTCGTGCATGGGGTACGGATCGTCGAACATGCATGCGAGATCAAGATCGCTGCCCCATTCCATCTGCCCGTGGGTGACCATGGAGCCACAACAGTACACCTTGGCGTCCGGCGTCCATTTATCTGCCAGACCTTGAAGTTGCTGCTGTGCACGGATAGCCGTGCGGAACATGTGCTCGGGCCCGACGCGCTTATTGTTTTCTGTCAAGATGGCCTTTCCCCAAGCGGCGTAGTGATCATCGGACGGGTTAAACTGCGTGGTGGTGGGCTGTGGAGTGCTTGGCACACGAAAGCCCAGACTAGGGGACGCTGCGGCAGCCAGAGACGGCCGTGAAGGCCCTGCCCCACCCGGACTGCCCAACAAAGGACGACAGACGCGGAGCATGGGTACAGGTTGTGCAGAGGTGTGACCTCCGGTTGCACATGAAGCAAAGAGAGCCAAAAAGGAAAAGAGCGGCAACGGGGTTAGCCTTCTGAAAGCAGCTCACTAAGGATATCTGTAACCAGCTGGAGAAACGACGGAGGAATGTCAGAAGTGATAGGGGACGCAACCACGATGCTGGGCATCGAAAACAAAGTGACACTCGTAAAGATGACGCAGAAAAGCTGCGGATACCACAGCAACATCCCTTCAAGGGCAAGGCCCCCATAGGTTTGATAAACCATCTAGAGCGTCAATAAACCTAACTTATCACTTCTTCTTTTTTCTTTCTTTTGATCTCACGTGCATGCGAGCACGTTATAGAACGGTTGTCGTTTAGGGGAACCGCGCTCGCCGCCCTCCCCTCTCCTCACATACCACACTCGTCTCGTCAGCATTTGTTTAGACGCCATCGCATAGTTGAGGGTACGGACAGGTCGCTTTGGTGTGCACTGCGTCGCGACCTTTACGCCATGTCAGACTAACGCGAGTCTGACGCGTGCGCGTGGGCACAAGCTCACACAGCGTGTCCGTTCGTCGCTCCGCGATACAGTGCGTCCAGCCGTAGCGACACTCACCAGACATCACGAGAAGAGAGCGAGCCTTGGCAAGCACACCTATCGGCACGACGTTCTCCATTTCACCGTCACCGACTTGATCATCCCCTTTCTGTGGGTTCTCTGCACTCGGCCTCGCTGACACGTGGTCGACGTACTCCAGCACGGTGTCCCCACCTAAGGAGACAATGAACACGTAATCCGAGAACGGTGTGTGTGCGTCGACATGCGGAGCAATACCACAGACGGCACCGTCTGCATAGTCATAGTAGTTCGCCGTGAGTTGGTCACAGAGGGGCGGAAGCGCCGCGCCGTCACGGTGCGCCATGGGATAGGGGGTGGCAATGGACACGGATGGGTCCTCGTTGTGGAGCCGACGGCGCATCCATTCGTAGAAACTCGGGTGGGCATTCACGTCATCGCCCTCGCCTCCGAGTTGGTTGACGCCGTAGATGAACTTGCGGTTGAAATGTGCAACCCGTCGCCGCGCCAAGTATTGGCACTTGAGGTTGACGCGGCGGCCTTCCATCTCATCCCAGATCGCGTCGTGTTCCTCCTTGGTGAGGAAATCTGGCACCAAGTAGAGCCCTGGTATCTCCGTGAATGGCTTGCATGTCAGCAGTCGTCGTCCACCACGGGAAGTGTCCATCTCGATCTCGTCGACAGTTTCCGTAACGCGGTTGGGAAGTTCGGTCTCAATCCCCAATACCCACGGCATGAAACAGTGGCGATGCGTTGCGACAAGCGTTGCAGCATCACAGGGCAACAGTAAAAGAGCTGTGGGTGATGCGTTGAAGGAGGAGCCGCCCTTATGCAACCGCTTCTCAGGGGGAACTGGTAGCACGAGAAGATTATGAAGGAATCGATCACTGCTCCTGCCCTCGCCGCGTACAGCGGCGTGTGGGGCCGAGACTGTCAGCCTAGAGTCCCCGTTGCAGGCAGCTCCGCGCACCGACTCCGCAATGTCCCTCGCCCATGATAAGAGAGATGAGGCTGCAGTGTAGCCTTCTCGCATCTCTGGAAGGACAGGCATACCTGGCTCCAGCACCGGGTTCTTTTGCAGAATCAGCGGTCGTGTCACGACGGTGAAGGGGAGTTTGGCACCGTAGAAGAACTGCTGCGACGGTTGTGCAGCGTCTTTCACGACACCGGCGTCGAGAAGAAATTCTCGCAGATCGTAGGGGGTGTAACCAGAGGATATGCCTCCATTGAGAACGATTAATCCTGTGGTCCCCGAGGAGGAGGCTGCGACCGTTTCACTCAAAGAGGGAACGAACTCAGACAGATCGTGAGGAGCCACAAAGTCCACGACTCGGTCAAGCCACGCACATGCCTTGGCGCGGAACTTACCGTACTCTCTCGGCCGCATCCCAGTGTATTCGGACGGCATCGTGAGGGAAGAAGAGAAGTGATGGATGACCTCTGTGCAGTCAGCGTCCTTTGTTCTAACAATTTCCAAGACTCACATGGTAACCACAAGGAGCGGTGTGCGGAAAACGGTAAGGTGATTGCTCGCGACGCTCTCGTACGGGCTTGCGCTTATCCAACACTTTGGTTTGTGTTGACACAGACACCAAGGCTTTTCTCATTCGTCTTCCACAGTCCGGGACAGGTGAGCCTGTCATCCTGTCCTCCCTCCACGCAAATCCTGAAAGGGGTCAGTTTCTCAGGCGAGAACGCTTCTTCGTACCGAATCGGTTCTCACCCACGAATACGGACAGCTTTCCCATTTTCTTTTGTTTGTTTTGTTTGCTGATTCTGAAGTTGTGGACAAGAGACCTGTGGTCGGTATGAAGCCAACGACACTGTCGCCCCGACAACCATCACTTCAAAGGGCGAGAGAACGGCACCAAAGAGAAGAGCGCTGTGCGAGCGATGCTGGCATTTGCCCACCCCGACGTTCCGTTGAGGAGAGGGGGGGGAAGGCACGCTATTCATCTGCCACGGCAACAGGTACCGGTGAATGGGTCGGTGGACGCGGCGCCGTACCAGGAGAGAGGGCCCGTCCCTTCACGGACTGCTTACGCCTTCTTGGGAGGAGATTTTTGGCACTGGGCGCATAGGCAAATGCTGCAATAGTCACAGTACCACAACTTCTCGCCGCGGAGCCTCTCGTCTCCAGTTTGCGCTAGTCGCTTGCAATGGCTGCACGTCGCAACGCCCTCCGCCATCACCGTTGGGACACGTTTCCCGACCTCATACCAGTTTATCGCGTAATGACCCGGGCCGCCGCACACAGGGCATGGCGCCGGTTTGGTGCGATAATTCAGGGACTCCTTGTAGTAGTTCCGGATGGGTCGATTTGAAGAAAAGTCGGACATGGGGAGCCCTTCTCTCTGCAGGACCGCGACGCTGAGAAGAGAAAGACAGACAGAGAGACGTCGAGCAGACACGTGTGACGCGCTGTTCAACTCCTCAATTTTTTTTCTGCGTGACAGTGCGTCGCAAAATACACCTTTGAACTATCAAGTCTACGTGGGCGTGAGAAACGAGATGCGTTAGGGCAACGGAGCAACGGTGCTGCATTAAGGTAGACAAAGAAGTTGGCAATTCTGCGGAGGGGCAATTCTACTCAACATTGATGATGCGTTCCGGTGCACAGAGAAGTGGAGCCTCTCAGTCAATGGGCATGTGTTCTTACTCACTACTTCTTCTTTAGCACTCGCGCAGAGCACGTCATAGTGCTTTAAACGATCGATACAATCAGTTATGGAAGTCAGTTATTCACTACCCGCAACGGACGCTTCATCGTCTCCGTCCTCACTTCCTGCGTCTGTGGCACACCCTTCCTGGCCAGCGGCTGTTGCTGCGGGTTCCACTGCCGTGGTGTACTCCCAGGGCCGGGAGCGCTTCCAGCGAAGGGCGAAGTACGCTTGCCGCATCGCGCTCTCCTCAGCCTCGTCAGCCCCAGCATAGACCCAGCCGTCCTCTCCGCCATCCGGAACCGGAGGACCGACAGAAGTGGCACTGTTCGCCGCGTTGTCCTTTTCCACAGCGACCGTGGGCCGCGCACCGACTTGACATTCCGGCTCTTCGGCATCCACCTTCACGTCCTCGAGTCTGGCGCGCTTGTTCTTTACCTCCAGCATCGCCTTGCTCGTTTCAGGAAGCTTCACCGACTTCACCGCCCAATTGTGGACGCGCAGCATGCGCAGGAACCGCGTCATTTCACTCAAGGGTGCCGTCGTCGCAGGGACCCCTGCCTTGGCCAATGCAAAGGCGCGGTTCCGCTTGACCACGTCCTCAGCGGGGGTGTACTCTTTCATCTCGGCGAGGTGGGCGTCCTCTTCAACCCACTGCGGTCGGGTGACACGGCGCGCACGGTCGCGAGCGGCGAGCATCTCATCCAGCAAAGGCGTGCGGGCCAGGTCCACGTCGATGACATCTCTTGTGACCACCCGCGCGGCAAAGCGCTCACAATCACGCGCCACAGCCCCGCTCCACTCCTCCCGCAGCGGGCGATACTTGTGTCGTGCCTCATCAGTTTTGGCGATGTCTGTCAACTCCGCCGGCGCTTGCGTGGTAGCGGCTTCCACAGAAGAGTCGTAGCCTCGGTAGGTGGAGAGGGCGAGGAACAAGTACGGTCCGGGTGCCAATGGCGTATTGACTGTGCGTTCCGGTGACAGCGCCTCGGATAACATGTTGACGCTAGCGCCGCGGCAAACAGCAAGAAGCGAGCCCACCATCTTGCGAATCATGTTGAAGAGAAACGACCCGCCTTCGACCTGAAAGAGGAGGAATGGCAAGTACGCGCTCCCTGGTGTCACACCATCGGTGGTGAGAGCAGGGACCGCTTCCCCTTCCGCGTTGAGCTCCGGGGCAATGGTGCAATTGTCTCTATACTCTTGAAGAGACACACCCGCCGCACAGGGCTGCGAGGTGGTGTCAGAAAACGCATTCGTCTGCGCATTGTTGGGAAGCAAGTATAGCCTCGGTACAATCTCACAACGGTAGATCATGCGCGCGCTCTCCTCACTGTCGGCCCGAACCACTTTAGACGCGGAGGCCCTCGGCTGGCCAGGCTGCGGTTGTGCATCCACGCAAAAATTGTGAAAGCGATGATGGCCAACGTAGTGGTCCTGAATGACGGTGTTGCACCGCTCCACGGTGTGGGCGAGGGCAGAAAGAAAAGATGGAGTGCCCGTCTCTGCAAGTGTCGGTGGCAGCGCGTTCGCGTCCTTCAGGTTCAAAAACAGGTTGGCCGGCGCGTCATTGCCCTGACCTGCTCCTCCCGGTAGAGACAACAGGTGCGCTGCCAGGGCATCCATTCCTTCCCCCCACTTGGGGTGGTACTTGGACAAGGTCGCCCATCCGTCTGCAGGGGCGAGCAGTGCGTACGCCGGCAGGAGGTACCGATACACGCGTCGGTTACAGCAGTTGCGAGGGATAAAACTGCCGCGGACCAGCGACACCTTAGAAATATGAATGGCCGGCAGCAACGCGGCGTTGAGTTTTTCTTGTATGCCGTCACAACCACCTGCCTGAGTGAAGCGTTTCTCTTCGACAAAGAGAGAGACAAGATTGCGAATCGCATGCACGCCACGGTCGGTCCGGCAGGAGCGTGCAAAGTGATGGGCAGCGTCACGGGGGCGGCCCCGCGCCAATTCGGCGATGATGCCAATGTCCTTCATCGCCTGGAGAAGGACACCTTCCACGGTGTGGTGCGTGGGGCCAGCGGCTTGGATCTGCAGCCCTCGAAACGCGGTGCCCGTGTAGTTGAGGCACAGCGCAAGGTGCACGAACCCACGGGGTGCTCTTTGCGGCGCCGAGCGTCGATCCGGCACTCCTTTCCGCCCCATTGTGCTGATGGAAACAAGGTTCACTGGGGTTGGTCCCTTTTTTTTTACCTTCTTGTCTTTACCTTTGGCAGCCCCTCCGTACAGAAATACCTGGAGTTATGTTCCTCTGATAGCACGACTGTCTGCCACAGCAATGTCACCGAGATGTGAAAGCAGGAGAACAGAAGAGAAGAACGTACGGCACGTAGAAGGCACAAATACCCTCCACCCCCATACACACACACACATACATGCAAACACATGTGCGTCTCTGTATGTGCTGCAGCATGGTCATGCAGTGCCGGAGACCCTGGAGGGAGACGCACTCGCGTCCGTTCTGGTGACGCGGACATTGTTTGCCAGAACCAGCAACATGGCAAGCGCTTGTGCGCGTTGCTACCCACCGTATCACATCAGTTTGTACTTTTTTTTTTTGTAATATTTCATAACGTTTCGTGTTACACGAGGATGTGAATAGAAAACGAGTCTGGAATCGTATTAGCGCAAGAAGTTGGTGCAGAAAAAGAAAAGACCAGAGGCAAGTCGCACTAAAGCAATAATATTAGTAGTAGCAATAATAATAAGGCTGCTGAGCTCTCGAAGCCCGCCCCAGCCGTTGGCAGGAAGGATGGCCTGCCCGTTGAAAAGCAGGTGATGCGTCGGTGCGCACTCCGTACGCGTAATCTACAGTTATCACCTTACTCGTCACTCCTCTGAGCATCCGCGCGTTCCACCTGGGCAAGGGTAGCCGCGATGACGCCATTCACCGCCTCCGCTGTCTGTCCCACGGTGTGCGTGTCGGCGTCGCCAAGAAAGGCTTGCCCCCTGTCCTCCGCGATGGACAGCGAAGGATCAATGGGAATGGCGCCAAGGAACGCGACTTCGTAGAGGCTCGCCAGTTTCTCGCCACCGCCCTTGGAGAAGATGTCGGTGCAGTGCGCGCAGTGCGGGCAGACGAACCCAGACATGTTCTCCACAATGCCCAGACACCGCACGCCGAGTTTGTGGCAAAAGCTTAGCTCCTTCTTCACGTCATCGGTGGCAACGTCCTGCGGGGTTGTCACAATGACGGCACCCGTGGGATTATACGTCTTGAGCACCTCGCACAGCGTCAGGTGCTCGTCGCTTGTCCCAGGCGGCGTGTCCACAATGAGGTAATCGAGCGGACCCCAATTAACCTCGTTGATGAACTGCTTGATCATGGCGTCCTTCTTGGGGCCGCGCCACACCACCGCGTCCTTGTCGCTGGGCAGCAGATAGGCAATCGACATCACCTTCAGCTCCCCACCTGTTCCTGCCGCATCAGCCGTGCCCGCTGTGTTGGGGGGAGCGAGACTCACCGGCTTCCACCCCTGAGCGTCACGGAAGACGTCGCGATCCTCAAGACCGCAGATTTTAGCGACGCTCGGACCACAAATATCCACGTCCAGAAGACCTACGCGTTTCTTGTGCTGGTGCGTCAACGAGAGCGCCAGCTGGCAGGCGACCGTCGACTTGCCCACGCCGCCCTTGCCGCTGAGCACCATGATGATGTGCTTCACGCCGCTGAGCGCGTGCGGGGCCTCGCCCTCCGAGTGCTCGGTTGACGGAGGCATGGTCAGCAAGGCGTCCACTTGGGTAAGCAATGGTGTGTGTGTGTGTGTGTACCTTGTCAGGAAAGCAAAACAAAAACCTAGAGATACAAGGACCTTCGCGACTCGTCGCAACAGCAGCAGCGGAGCCCAGAGAGCGCATGGCAAGTGTTCCTAGTCAACAACTCTGCGTAACAGGACATGTTCACGAAAACTTTTCGTCCCCATCAGACGATCACATGGGACGACTTTGGCAGTTCGATGGGGGAGTCATCCGGATCTGATGAGCGGCTCTCTCTCTCTCTACGTATGTATTTCCTCTTCTTTTTTGCATGTATGCGTGCGTGGTATTACAATAGAAGTTAGAGCTGTGAGAAACATGTAACGGAAAAGGTTTGAAGGACAAACACTGAAATGGACAAACAGAAACGTCTGCGCAACAAAGGAAGCGTAGGCTGAAGACACGCGCCCACGCAACCATCCATTCTCAACCGCAGCGGAAGAGTAGGCCGCACTCCGAGAAGCGGCGCGAATGGGCGGAAGTTCAACCTTTGTTGCTGTCCGTCGCCGTTGTCTCGTCCTCCGCCATGTCCTGGACGGACTGCCAAATGGCCTTCATCTGCTGATAGGCCTCCGTCGGGTTCGCCAGGTCAATGGTATAGTGCACCACCTGACCACCCTCCTGTTGCGCCGCCCGCTCCGCCTTATCGCGCAGCCTGGCCTCCTCACGCTTGACCTTATCCCGGACGCCTTGCAGGAGAGCCCCCAACGAGTGGTAGCCGCAAGCCCACATGCACAACGCGACCACCAGCGTCACACCAACCACGGCGTACACAGTCCCCCAGGCCAGGGCACGGTACGCCAACAGCACATGACGCGGATCCGCGAGTGTTTTCCCTTCCTCCTTGGTGTCAAGGAGGTCTTCGAAAGGGTCTGTGGTCTTGACAAAAATGTGCTCCTTCCCGCTGGGGGCGTCCGTGGCATTCGGCACGGCTTCCTTGGTTGCCTCTTCTTGCCGAATGTAGGTCTTCTCGAGTTCCCGCGCGCTTGGGAGTTGGGCGCGCAAGTCCTTCACGCTTGGCAGCAGCTGTGACACCTCGCGCGCCGACGGGACGTTGGTCTCGTTGACTTCGCTGGCCGACAATTTGAACTTCACAGACGTGCGAAAGCCTGCCTTTGATGGCGCCGAGGTGGGCACGGAAGAACCAACTGAGCCCTGTGAGGCCCCACGGCGCTGGGCCAGGGCGACGGTAGAACCCTGGAGTGGCGCGGCGACAGTCACCAGCAGCCCACGACGCATTCTTCTACTTCAAGGGTTGGACTAATCTTCACCACGTGGCGGACACACACCCAATAGAGGATAACGAGGACAGCAGGAGAGCGAAGAGCTTTGGAGGCGTGTCTGGCATCGACAACGCCACTCCATGAGAGGGGAGCTGGCGCGAGCTGATCGAGCAACGTTCACTGGATGATCATTGTTGTCGTTGTTGTTCTTTCCCTGCTTGACCCACACATCAAAAGGAGATGCTCAGCCCATCTCTGTGTGAACAGAGAGTGGCCTCTGGAAGCCATCCGTTCTTGCCATCCGCTAAAAAAAAGTGTCATCGTGATGATTGCGTGGTTGCGGTAACGTGTGAATTTCTTTATCAAATCCTCTGTTCAAACTGCTTGCTGTCAAGGAAGCAGGGCCAACAGTGGGCCATAGAGAGCTTACCACCTGACATTCACGCGCGCACACACACGCATGGTGCCAGTGTTCCTGTTGAACGCGATGGCAACGGACGCAACACGCTGCCCAGAGTCCTTTCTTCTTTGCAATCGGCAAGGCACGACAGGACTGGCTGCGCGGCTCATGGGTAGGACGTTTGGTGCAGGAGACAGGCAAGGCAGGAAAACGAGGATGGGTACAAGAAACGTTAAGCAGAATGTAGTGCCACGCTGTGCTTGCGTGCGTGAGAAGTCACCGCCAAAGCGCGATGGCGACCGCGCAGTCGGCTAGTCGCTCCATCCCGGCGTCGGTCAGGTGAAGTGCATCGGAAAAGTGCGTGGACTGATTCTCCGGTCGCCAGGTGCCTGCAGGGCTAGAAAACGAGGCCCCGGAATGCGCTGCGACATAAAAGAAGCAGTTCTCAAGAAACACGTCCAGTGGAAGGATTCGCGTCGCAGAGGTGTCTCGTGGCCAGAGACACCGGAAGAGGGAGACGCCATCACAGCCCTCAAGCGTCCGATGAGACCTGTATCGGTCCGCAAAGGCCTGCTCCAACGCGGCAATGTAGGGGGACTGCCGCGTGTACTGCAACCACGCCCGCTTGGCAGCCGCCGATGATTTCGCCGTCGCAGGGGCCCAGATAGAAGCGTCCTCAGGTGCAATCGCCTCCTGTGTGACGCGTGTTGCCGCAACCACGGCGGATGCGTTGTTAGGGAGAGAGGAGAAGAATTGCTCCGGAGTCTGATTCGATAACGACGGCCGCGCGCTCTTTCCCTCCTCTCGGGGCGGCACAGGAGAGGCCAACGTGTCGAAGACAACCTCATCCAGGGAGGCGTGCGGGCCTTTGGCATTCGTGGTACGACCAAAAGAAACGGCGGGGAATCCTAAGGGAATGCATGCGTAGACCTTATCCGTAATCAGTCTCATGTATTGATATCTGAAGGTCAACAGATTATCCACAGCAGCAACCACCTCGTTGAACGCCACCTCCACGTTTGTCGTTGCCTGGTCCACAACATGCTGCGCCACCGAGCGAGGGTCTAGTAATCGCTTCTGAACCACTGACTCCGTTTCAGAGGCTAGCGGCACCCAGCTTTCCAGGTGAACGCCAGGGTTTATCACAACCAGTACAGACAGACGAACCCTATCGCGGTTCAGCGCCCCTACAAAGCGCTTCTGCTTGTACACCGTTTCGAGTCCTGTGGACAGACCAGGAAAGTATCGACGCAAGGCCTGTGAATCTCCCAAGACGGTCTGGGGACTAGGAAGGTGGTTCCGCAACTCTGACAACCACGATTCCTCGGCGGGAGTGACGTCGTGAAAAAATCTGCCCATGCGATTGTGGATGGCGACCAGTGTAAGATTTGGGTACGGGAATGCCAGTGTGTCACGCAGCAACATCTTGCTGTGGTTCGTGTGCATCCAGGTGTGGAGCATTTCCCCAATGGGAGAGGCCCCCAGACGATACGGAAGGGCCCCCTTTCCGCGCAGGCTCCTCTGAAGGGCGTCTTCGAGAAAGTCAGACACGTTGCGCTTCGATGCCGCTTGTCGATCATCAGGATCGCTTGGCATCACCTCTAAAATGTAGAGGACATGGTCCACGTTGCCACGGGCGGTTCCGCCATCAAGGCCGTGCGTCCAGCGCTCTTCCACAGGGCAGTTCAGCTGGCCTTTCTTCCTGCACGGCCACCGATACTGAGGCCCGATGCAGAGGGAGTGCAGACCGCCGGGACGGCACTTGAGGCTGTCGGCAAAAAGACAGAGAAGAAACACGGCACATGTGACCAAGAGGACAACTCGACGCGTGAGCCGTGGAGCTTCGTCCACTGCCATCGTCGCGACGACAGACGATCCAGACCACCAAGGTGACTGCGTACGCGGGGGCAGGAAAGAAGACAGCACCCAGGCTGCGCCTACGACTGCCACGAGCTGCAAGGGTGTTAGATGAAGAGCCGTCCTCCACGGATCATGGGATGGGTACGGGGAAGCGCGGGAGTGCGATGATGTGCGCGCCAAGAAAGAAGGACTACGCTAAAGTATTGCTTTTGTGAATGACTCGCTGGACGTTGACAAGACGAAAGACGCGGCACATGCGGCAGATGCTATTTGTGGGGATTAAGAGAATGCACATACGCGGGTACTCACCGATATGGTTGAGAGAACAACAACAGCAGCAACGATTCCCTTCCAGACGTTGGGAAGTGACGAAGAAGATCAGAAGGCTGCGTAGCATCTCAGTTCTAGACGCACATCACTTAGAAAGTGTGTCCCACGAGATTCCCTCAGACACCCTCAGGTAGTCTACCTCTCCCTTCCCTCTCCATGCGAGGAGAGCGACGTGATATCGTTCGTCACAACACTGCCCTTTCAAACGGAGCTGAGATCGAAGATTTCACAACGTAACAAAGGAGTCAGCTGAACACACTCTTCCCAAGGAGAGGCGGGGGAGGTGAGCTTCCTTCTTTTCTGTCCTTTCTGACGTTTTTTTTTCTTTTTTCAGTGTGATTCTGTGTTCGTTTGCCGGTTTACGCTTAAAGAGAAGTAAAGAGAGATATCCTACAATTATTCCTTGTTTGTTTAGCTAAATATCGTTTTTAAAAAAAAAAAACTTCCTTGCAACATTCGGGATCCCGACTCCTCCGTGCTGCGCACGCAGACAGTTGCCGTGAGCTATTCCATGTGCGGTCGACAAGGGAGAGACCACGCGCATAACATGAACGCACGTCACCCAGCACAGAGCATTCCCTCAACGGTTCGTGCTGACGAAACGAGATGTCGGTATACGACAACGGTGCCAGCAGCACAGAAACAGAGGGACACTGGTGTGCACCTCTATTCGGCTGAATAGGAAGGGTGTGCTGCACTTCTTGCGAGGTATGGATGAAGAGAGAAGATGACGCCCGATTCGACCAAACGAAAAAAAAAAGTAACGACAACGAAAGAAGAAGAAGAAAAAAGAGGAGGTTGCCACATGGCGCGACCGGAAGCTAGTTCTCTAAGAGAAGAGCATGAGGAAGGCAAGCATCAGGGCGAACAGACCAATGGCCTCGGTCAGGGCGAAACCAAGAATGGCGTAGTTGAAGAGCATCTTGGTCAGGTTGGGCTGGCGAGCGCAGGCGACGAGGAGGGCACCGAAGATGGTACCGATACCCATACCAACGCCAGCGAGGGCGATGGCGGCGAGGCCGGTGCCGACGTAGTGCAGGCCCTGGACGGAGATGGCGACGGTGGAGGCGCAGCGGGGACGCACGGTGAGCGCGCAGGAAGCGGCGGCCGCACGGCGGACGGCGGGCTGAGCAATAACACGGCGCATCATTTTCGTTAAAAGCTGTGAAGGAAAATGGAGTGGTGTGTGAGGGGAAGCTTGCGCTAGAGGTACGGAGCGGCGAGTGTGTGAATAAGGTAGCGTGGAACTTGAAGAGAGAAGGAAAGAGAAGGCTAGGCTAACGGGGCGGAAGGAACCTCTTTGCGAGGCGCAGAAGGAGACCAGTGAGAGGAAGAGGAATAAGGGAAATCAGGCAAATCATGTTGTCGGTGTCGTCCTGAGTGGAATTAGTACGGAGGAAAAAAACAAAACGTCTTCAAGAAGTGGGCTTCACAGTCAAGTATGTGAGCTAATGGCAGCTTCAATATTTTCACTACTTCGTCTTTTAGTGTTTATTTTTATTCATGTGTTTGGCATCTCAGGCACGCGCGCTGCACAAGGGAAGTCCACGCTGCCTCACAACTTCTGTCGCGTCCCGTGTTGCTGTGTGCGCATCATCTGTTGGTCTTTCACCACGGTGGTGATTTACTGTGTACAATGGCTCAAGAGAGAACAGGCAGCAGAATGAGGATCGGTGGGACTCCCCAAGCGCTACTGGCACAAGCTCACCGTCACGACCATTGCGTGAGCGGTCCATAGGCCTGAAGGAGGCGCTGCATGTGGGGTTCCTGTCCGGTCACATCCTCATCGCCTAGCATCTCCAGCAGGAGCTCTTCTTGTGGACGGTTCTCCTCGCCGTCCGCGTCATCGGTCGCGCTGCTTGATACGGTGGGTTCTGCGAAGGCGGACTCTACGGCCATGCTCACCATGCTGGTCACATCAGGTGCTACGTGGCTCCCCGCGGCGGTCACTGCCTGTTGCAAGAGCCAGCAGATGCATCGCTGCGTCAGACGGTTGCCGCACACATCCAGCACCAGTACCAGGTTCTCAAGAAGTGCGCCAGTTGTCGAAGGGTCGGACAGTAATTTCGACACAAAAGCTCGCAATATTGTCCCCGTCGCATCACTCCGAATCGTGAGAGCAAGCAGAGCGGACGCCGGCAGGCCAAAGGCCTCTCCTTGGATATCCGTCACGTTCTGGATTGCCGATGCGCACTGCTCCATCATGTCCATGCGTGTTTCTGGAGCCACAACGGCAGCCGCGAGCAAGAGGGAGAGACACGCCGTGGATAGCTCCTCCACACGCGTTTCCAGCATCATGCGAACGTACAAGGCGATGTCTTCTGTGGTGAGCAACGGAACCGACGGGGCTGCCTCTTGGGCGAGCAGCAGTAACGCAGCAGCACTGCGCACCGCGATGTGCAGCGTCTCAAAGTCTCTTTCGCTATTCGCGCGGCACCAGCGCAGAGCGTCCATCACAATAACCCAAGTCTCCTGTGCGGCAACGGCTCCCGCCACGGCGGACTCCCTCTGTAGACTCGTGGTGCGTGCCATCGTCAGGAGCAGCTCCCACGCCGCATCCTCGGCCCATGGGGTGATGGTGCGTCCTGGCTCTGTGCAGGCACGCACGACAGGCCCAAACAGCTGCCACACCGTGGTGTCACGGGCACTCACCTTGACCACACCCGTGAGTGTCTCGAGCAGCTGCGGCAGCACCCCCACATTAGTTCCGGTGTCGCCCTCGTCTTCGTCACCCCAGTCGGCGGCCCCTTGTGAACCTCCAGACAACTCCTGCTCGCACTTGGCGATAAAGGCCACGGTGGCAGGCGCGAAGACTGCGAGTAAGCCGTCGCCTTGGCCATCCACCGCCCCTTTGTTCACCATGCTGCTGACCAAGCAGGCCACCTGCCGCACCGTGGTGGGTGCCTTGAGATTGGACAGCACATGCTGCACGGCCGTCAGGACCACGGGCACCGACTGGGCAGATAACTCCGCCAGGGTGAAGTTGCTGTCCGTGTAGAAGTTCTCAATCGCGCGCAGGGTGGTCAGGAGGATCACCACGTTGGTGCTGTAGGACTGCATCAGTGTCTCCAAGGCAGCGTGGACCTGGTGTCGCAGCGCAGGTTCGGGTACCGACTCGCACCACATACCCACAAGCCACACGACACGCCGGAGAACAAGCAGCGAGGGACCCTCACTGTGCCCTGCAGCCGAGGAGGCCGCGGAGGCCGCAAGGATGGGAAGCAGCTTCCCTTGAAGGAAAGCAGCGTAGCTACTCTGTGAGTCATCTCCACAGGCCATGGTGTTGTACCCTATGCCGATGGCGTGCAGCGCGGCCGTCACCTCCGCGTCGTTGCCGCCAGAGAGGAGTTCGTTCACCAACGCCCACGCAGCGGAGAGCGCTGCCGCCCCGGCAGCGGTGGAGCCGGTAAGCGCAATGAAAAGCTGCTCCGCGCAGCTCATGGGGCTGTCGTCGTCAAAGTCGATATCAAGGTCTCCCGCCACCTTTTCGGGGTTCTGGTGCCACTCCCGCTCTGCTTCCGCGTCCGTGTGATCCGGCAGAAAGCCCACCACCGTGTTGCGCAGCAGGCGGGGCAGCAGCGCGTCGTCCTGTGCCCCGAGTTGCGCGAGACAGCTTCCCATGAACGCGTCACCGTCCTCGCCAGACGCAAAGAATGTCAGAAGGCGCATGGCGCGGCAAACCGTCTTCTCCATCACAAGGGACTCCTCATCCTTGGCGCCAGGCACCGCCGTGGCGATGATGGCGTCCAGAAGACTGAAGAGTGATCGGCCAGAGGTCCCGGCGGATCTGACGGTGCTCGCCGTTCCAGGAAGAAAGAAGTCCGTACCGAGTGCGTGAAGCTTGGTGGGGAAGTAGTTCACCACTCGCTCAAGAATTTTGACACCGTAGTCAATCAGCCGCGCGCGCTTTTCGTGTAACGAGGAATCCTCCGCTGGAGAGAGGCCGTCTGCCAGTTTCCAGGTCGCATCCAACAGGAAGTGGTAGAAGCTCGCCTCAAAGACTCCGCTGCCAAAGACACGCAGCGCCGCCTTGAAGAGGAACAGATAGGCGTCATACTTCTCCAGAGGGGAATAGGGAGCAAGGGCGCCAAAGACAGCACTCAGGGGCGCGACCATGCCCTGACACAGCACCTCAAACGCCGACCCCACTCGCTTCATCTGCGCCTCCTTGAGAAAGATGTGAAGCAGAAGTAGTAGCTGCGGCAGGAAGGCTTCGCCCTGGGGGTTGAGAGTGCCGTTCCAGAGGCACCGCTGCTCCAGGCACCCGGTGTACGCCGTTGCCACAGCGTTCATCAGCGGTGGCAGCTGGCCTGGTCCAGCAGCCTTGCCAGCCCCGCGCCGCGCCATGACAGCAATGATGGTGGCCACCTTTCTCGCCAAGAGCTGCGAGGGCAATGGCTCCGCGAGGGCAAGCTCCAGATAGCGATGGAGGCACTGCTGTTGTAATTCCTTGCTCACGGCATTGTGCCAGGAACTCTCCACAAAGGCGAGCACGTTGGTTGCGGCGTAGAACCGCACTTCGGGCGATATGTGCGTCGACGCAACAAGGCCAAAGGTGTACTCCAGAAAGGCGTCCGGGTGTGCCTCCTGGATCTGGCGCAGCTCTGCCGCTGCTCCTTTGCGGGATTCGTTGTCGTTGGACGCACGCAGCGTCTCGAGGACGCGGCCGATGCTGTCGTTCAGAGACTCCATGGGCCTATCTCTCTGAAGGGGGGGGGGGGGTTAGCTCTGTTCAACAGTGAACGTATGACAAATGCTCCGCCTGTGTGCGAGGCAGTACCTGCAGTACGTGCGTGAGTGAGATGGAATACCAGACGGTGTAACACGTGAGGAATGCACTACGAGCAAGATGGCACAGATGGAAAGATAGGAAATTATTATATATATATATATTTGGGGAAGGATGATTTCAGAAAAAAAAAAAAGAAGAATGAATGTAGGCAAAGTGAAAACTCGAAAAGGCGACCATGGCAAAGACCTTTACACACACGACTCAAGGGACCATCGCTCCACCACCCTTTTGGTTTTGAGTTTCGTTGTCGCTCCTCTCCCAGACACAAATGAAATAAACGAGGACGCCGAAGTTACTGTTCTGGATACGTCTGGAACGTGTGACTGGGCCCTTTTCTGCATATCTTTATTATTTTTTACTTTACCTTTGCTTTTCTTTGTATGAGGTGGTTCACTCGAAGTTGTCGGGGTCGGGGTAAAGTGGAGGGAGTCAACCGAAAGGGAGGCCACTGTGTCTAAACGCCGCAGAGGAAATGCTGCCTTCACCCGAGAGCGCTGTCCGTGGTTGGTCTCCGTCTTGGCCCTCCTTCCTGTCGCCCAAGAGGTTACACAAAGTTCCCCATGGCGTTATCGATTTCCTGCGTCACCTGCAACATCATCTCTTGGTTCTGGACATCGAGCGGGAGATAGCCGACAAGCCCGTAGTCCTCAATGACGCCCATGAGTACCTTGGAAAAGCGGTAGATGCGACCTCCTGTGCTCTCAAGGTCCTCGCCGAGACACTCCGTATCGTCCCCCGCGCGCTGTGTGTACGGGCGCTTTCCTTTGCCATAGTGTTCGGTGTCTGTCACAAAGCGCTCTGCCATGGACTGCACCTCTCGCCGCCGACGCTGCTGGGCACGCCACAGACGGTCAAAATTCTCTGTCACAAAATCCGAAGGTGCCAGGAAGGGGCGACCCTCGTCCACGTCGGCGAGGTCGCCCTCCACGTCTAGCGTGTCCCACTTGGTGAGAAGGTTCACGTGCGGGAGCTCGTGGTCCACCATCGTTGTGAGCGCGAGCACATTCGCAGAAACGTACGTCGGCACATCTCGCGTCGCGACTCCCGCGTCGACCAAGTGCACCGTGCACAAGGAGCACTGCAAACGCTTCTGTAACGCGCGAAACAGTTTGTGCAGGAGGCTGGAGTTGATGTAGAACTCCACCTGGCCTGGGCAGTCGAGAATGAGGTATGGCGCGCGTACTGTGGGGGAAGGTCCGGCAGACGCCTGGTCCATCAGCGTTTCCTCTACTCGCCGCTCCACGGCTGCCTCGATGCGCGGGAGAATCCAGTCGAAGAGGTGCGCCTCCATAACGTCGGCGCAGAAGAGGTAGCTCCCATTGGGTCCGAGGTGTTCGTCTGCCATGACCTTGTCCAGGGACACAAGCTCGCGGACATCCACGTCGCACGGGTACGGGAACACGCCCTCGTTCGCAGGGTCAAGGTTCACCAGCGCGACCGGGCGTGTCGGGTCGTAGACGCTAAGAAACTGTCGCTTTCCCTCGCAATAGGTGGTCTTCCCACTGCCAGGAGGACCACATATCACTTCACCAAACATGACCTCCTCGAATGTGTCTAAAGTCAACAGATGATAAGAAACCAGAGGAACGGAATGGTTAGGCAGTCTTTCCGAGGAAGAGACACCGTTTCGTGCCTACAGTGGACGAGCTCGGGTGAAGAGAGAAAATTGTTCGCTCAGCGCTTGGTCGGAGTGTCAAGAGGGTGGAGCACATGAGCGACAGCAAGGAGAAGTGGAACGGATAAAAATAAACGTGCGAGCGGGCGGACATATCCCTTTGTGCGCGACGGCTCACAGGGAGAGTTCCACTTTAGCAGTTTCTCAGCCTGTCTTGTCGGAGCACGGCGCTTTCACACATCTCTTGCTAAGGTGCAATCACAGGGGATCCGGCAGGATTCTCTACGTCGCTCCACGCTTGCACGCGAGGATCGCGGAAATTTTAGATGAAGTTCGTGCTGCTGCCACGGCAGATGCTCGTCCGTGCGTAGGTGCGTTTCGGATTTATGTGTTACTCGAATTGAAGTGCTTCCAAGAAGTTGCCCAAAGACAACAGTGCACATAAGAATTATTAGGAGAGAAAGAGGGGGGCGTCACTGCTCATGTTCCCTTCTCCCTCCCCCCTTCATCCCCCCGCCTCACATGAGCAGAGGCAGAAGCCACACCTGAAACGCGATCAGGGCAGCGAGGATTGGCATCCTCTACACAGACAGAAACAGTAGCATGCATGTCGCCCTCTTAGCGCAAGGACAAAAGAAACACCAACGCGCTGTGAGGTGCAGCTCATGTGATGTCCTCTCGTGTCTAGATGACACCACCACTGTAGATGCGCGTCTCCGGGTCCCACTGATTGGGTGCGCCGAGGCGGTACTGCATCGCTTTCCGACGGATGGCACGCCAGTCATGGCACCCAGGGATGGCGTTGCTGAAGAAGCGCTCCAGCACCGCTTCCACCTTCGCGTCAGAGGCATGGCTGTCCAGCACATCGCTGAGGGCCTTGGCCGCCTGCGCAAAGCACGGCACAACGCGTGACGCGTACAGCGTTGCCGCCTTGGCACAGCTCGTGCCAGGTTTGATAGGGTTGGTTATGAAGAGCTCGTTGGTGGGTGGCTTCGTGAACGTGCAGCGTTTGACGTAGTCAATGCCTTGGCGGTAGAAGTCAAAATCACAACCATAGAATTTGAGAAAGCCGACGAGAAGGACTGCAAGACTGTCCTGTAGCTCCCCTGGGTAGTGCTGCACAACTTCCCCGCGGAGGAACCACAGCACCATCATGGCGGTCGGAAAAGAACCAAGTCCGCCCACGCTCGGGTCATCCAGGCCCCAATTCGCGATCATCGTCTTGACCAGCACGGTCAGCGGTCGCGCCAGCATGTTTTCTGTTTTTTGGAACTCGGCGCACAAGAACTGCGACGACACCAACCCATCCTTCTCAAAGGATAGGTCGACCTTGGTGTTCTCCTGGCGGTGGCGGCACTTCACAATGGGGACCTTGGCATGGGCGATGGGAAGCACATCGCCAAAGTGGCGGGAGCTGCGCATCGCGTTCGCCACCGCCCGGACACCCGCCGAGAAACACATCTTCCGTTCCTTGGTGGTCATGACGTGCGTGAGAGAGAGGTTGCGCAAGGTTCGCTCTAGTTGAGGGGGCATGCGAGCAGGTGGGGGCCCGCGGCTGCTCCCATCCGTCTCTGCGTTCGCATCGCTGGACAGCGGGGTCAGCAAACAGTCAATGTCGCTGGAGGGGATCAGAAGCCCTGTGCACAGGCTGCCATAAACGTTCACCTCAAGCCCAACAGTGGCAAGCGCGTGACGCACGTCGCGCAGCACCTCAAACTTGCGCTGGCGGTCTTCGTGTGTTGGGGTGATGGCCTTGACGAGCTCGTGCAGCTTCGCCTCCAGTGGGATGGAGTGAAGTGGGTGGTGGGGGGCAGGAGAAGGTCCAGCCGCCGAGAGACGCGGGGACGGCAACGGGGACACGTTTCTGCCCTCTGCTACCCTTACCGGCAGGGACGGAGAGGCACGTGGTTGCGTCATGGGTGAGTTCCGCACTGACGAATTGGTGCTGCGGCTTCCTCTGCGCCTTCGCTTCGCCGGTGGCTCCTGTTCCTCGTCCTTGCTGCCTCTTCGTTCATGAGAGCGGTAACCGTCCGGAGAACCAGGAAGGGCTACCTCATCGCGACTACCGCTTCCTTGTTGCCGACGACGACTGTGTTGCTCGGGACGGTGGCGGTGCAGGTGCCGCACGACAGGACTTCGATGAGGTGAGCTAGCCCCGCTGGCATTCGCGTTCCCGGTCGCTGACGCTGTTCGGCCTGCAATAGTGCCAGTGACCGCCTCCGCTAGGGCAGGGATCCTCTCTTCATTGGCGTGTGGCGCGTGTCGTGGGCGATGTTTGCGGCCGTGTTGCGATCGCGAACCGTTGCCCGGACGACGCCGTCGGTCAGACATGTGGTTGCGTCGTCACACGCCCGTGAACAGAAGCTCAGCAGGACACCTTCACAGGCTGGGAAGACACTCACTAAAAAAAAAAAAATATGACAGCACAGACCGTTTCACGTACAGACCTGCGCGCAAGAAAGGAGGCAATCTTGGCAAGAGGACCGTAGAAGGGGTGACAAAACAACGTTCATCGATTTCATAAGCACCTTTGCTGGTGAGAAGCACTGTCGCACATAGGAGCCCCTGTCGCTCTCATCTCCTTTCGGGGTCTTGGCAAACAGTGTCAGCGCTCCACATGGAGTAGGGTGACGTGGCCCATCACTCCAATTTGCTTGATCCGCTGCTCGCGAGAAGTACGTATCCTGCATCCCGCGCATTAAACATGGCGTGACAGAGCGCACGCGATGCATCGGATCGCCACGGTGGCTATCCCCGCCTCAAGAACCGAAATCGCCGATACACAGTTTCAGATGGAGAACAGTGATGAGCAACAAATAACAGTTCGAGAAATGTTTTTTTGTCTTTCTTCACATCGTTGGTTTCCTGTTCCATGTTGCCCTCGCGTTGGGCAAATGTCGAGTTGTGTTTTCAAAAAGAATCAACGCAGTGTTGCCGAAAATATACAGTTCCATGCCAGTAGCGAAGGAGGAGGGAGTTATGATACATCTCTTGACATGTTGTAAATAAGAAAAATTCAAAGAGAGGAGTTCAGGGTAGAATTGGCACTGTGCTCATCTAGCACACAAACGCAAGGGGACACACACGGTTTAGAAAAAATAAATAAATCGGTGCTGTCACCATACTTTCGTTTGCCTCACGACAGCGAAGACAAGAGGAGAAGGTTAAAAGTCGTGCTTCTTACTCGACGCTGACACATTCTCCGCCCGGTTCCTTGAGATGCGGTCCTCTAGCAGCGCGTCAATGCGCTTCTGCACCACGCGACCGATGCGGTTGCCGTGGAGGATGAGACACGTTAAATGAGGGTTCATCTGCGCGGTGTCGATCAGAGCCTGCGCGCCGGGCTCCATGATGGCATTCGAGGATAAGTCCACAGAAGACAGCGATATGCTCGTGGCCATGTTCTCCGCGAGCGCCACCGCGGCCTCGTCATCCAGCTCGTTGTCGCTAAGGTCAATTTCCTTCAGGGTGATGGAGGCTCCAATCAGGCTGGCCATGCGCAGGCCGCCCGTGGTGCGGAGCTCGCATGAGCTGAGGTCAAGGCAGGAGAGCGCGCTGCGCTGGTGCACAATGAGTGCACGGGCCAAACTGTCGGCGCCCACCTGTCCCAGAGGATTGCCCGACAGGCACAAGGAGGTCAGTGAGGCATTCGCGCTGAGGCCCTCCTCAGCGATTACCTTGACGCCCGCAGGGGTGATGGTGTTAAGGCGCAGGTCGAGGGACTCCAATGTGTAATTCGACTTGAGCATGTCGGCAACGGTCTCGGCGGCAGCATCCGTGCCATTGTTGTTGCCCAGGGTAAGGCGCTTGATTTCCTTGTTGCTGCGCATCGCTTGGCAGATGTGCCCAATCCCTGTCGCGCCAAGGTAGTTACCGTAAAGGAGGAGCGTCTCAATGGTGGAGGCGGGGGTCGCAATGAGCTTGGCC
The DNA here is from genome assembly GCA_030849835.1 of Herpetomonas samuelpessoai. NCBI lineage: Eukaryota > Euglenozoa > Kinetoplastea > Trypanosomatida > Trypanosomatidae > Herpetomonas > Herpetomonas samuelpessoai. Next base: position 72,429 of record JASAOC010002028.1, read on the forward strand.
AAGGAAGCCGCGCCATCTGGGCCCAGTTCATTCGACGAGACGTCAAGATAGGTCAGGTAGGTGTTCTTCTCCAGCGTCTTGAAGAGGATAGCGGCTCCGTCGGGCCCGAGCTTGTTGTTTGCCAAGCCGAGTCGTGTGATGCTCGTGGAGAGCGAGACGGCGCGCAGGAGCTTGCGCACGTCGAGGGAACTCAGATCGTTTCCCCGGACATCAATGGTTGCGATTTTCGAAGAAATGTTGACCACCGCCGCGAGGCCATCGCAGCCCTCTTTTCCAATGTCGTTGTATCGCATCATCACCTCCGTGGCGGGGGAGGACTCGAGACAAGACGCAATCTGTGCAGCTGTGACAGGACCGAGCTGGTTGTCCATCAAGTCGAGCACCCGGACGGGAAGCTCTGTTTCACGATCCACCAACGCTCGACAGATGCCCTCCACAACCTCGCGCGAGAGCTGCGTCCACGGGATTTGGATTTTGCGATCCACATCCTCGCCTAGGTAGCCATTGGCAGTGTAGTCCAGCAGGGGAGCCCTCTGCACGGCCCCTGACGTTGCACCAGTCGTACTCCCATTCCCAGTGCCCGCACTGGTGGTGGCAACAACATCAACCCCACTCTTGGGGGAAGACATGCCATCTGATTGCACGACAGCAGCTGGCATCCGGTTCTTTGTGATATTTTCTTCTTTTTTTTGTGTGTGTGTGTGGTTCTGTCAGTCCTCTCTCTCCTTCCGTCCGTGACGTCAGTGCCCACAAATTGAACGGTGTCTTGGTGCGGCTGGGAACGCGTTTCACATGAGGCAACGCGATCGGGTTTCACGGAGGATTTAAAAGGAAAAAGGGGAGGAAGTAGAAGAAGTACATCAGGGTGTGCCAAGGGAAAGATACCATGTTACGAGGGGATTTATCGCAAGCGACAGGTGACAGCGTTGCACCACGATGACGCAAGGCGTCGTGTGCGCTTTCACGCTTTGCGGGAGCCTAACAGCCAAGCATGCATGCCGCTGAGCCATGTGCCGTCATCAATTCGTTGTTTTTATTGCCCTCGCTCCTTTTCTTCTTCTTTTTCTTTTTTCTTTTTCACCCATGAATAGCAAGAAAGGTATTTGTCAGTTCCATGATGAGGGAAACAGAAGGGAAAAGGGAATGTCGTCACACGGTTCAAATGGAAAGAAAGCAGTCAGTGCCTGATGGAAGAAAAAAATAAAATGTACATGAGGAGAGATCACAAGACCCACGTGCACGCAAGGCTGTGGGGGAGAAGAATAGAAGGGTGTACGTCACATGGAGAGGTGTTGCAAAGGCCGAGCGTAGAAATGAAGAAGGGGAATCTGCCGCGAGGCGCAGAAAACGCAAAGAAAGAGCTCCCGGAAGCTTCATGTAAATCGTGTGGTAGCCATTGTAGCCTTGACGTGAGCAAGGGGTGTCTCACTAGACGCGTGACGCCGCCGCCATCCCCGAGGCCCTGTAGCCACGTTGCAACGGACAGGGATGCGTAAGACGGGATGACAGGGGACGTAGGATAATGTGCCCACGAATCTGCTCAGAAATCGATGTAGTCGGCCAGGCTGAATTGGCTGCCACCGGATGGGGGTGTCGCGACGTCCGCGCTCTCCACCTCCATGGCCTCAGGAACGGCGAGGGGCTGAGGAGCACCTTCGTGGTTGCCCATGCCATGGGTGCTGTCCTCCTGGGGAACCCGCTGCCCTGAGGGAGGAAGGGTCTCTGCATTGGCGTCACCGCCACTTCCCATACTGTACCACTCCCCGTCGCCATGGCCGTACGAGGACGGCTGCCTGGCTGGTGCCGCACCATGAATGGCGAGGGGCTGCACGAGCGAAGTGAGGTTGTACTGCTCGACCGCAAAGCCGTTTTGGGTGCGTGGGGCTGCCGATGTTGGCGGTGGAAAGGACGGAGGCAGAGGTGAGCAATCGCCTGACACCCGTTGCTGCGGCGGCGGCTCACTTTCTGCCAGATTCCCGCCCCCTTGCAGAGGTCTCCTGTCGCCTGGGAGACGAAACCGACGCGGTGCAGGCTCCCGAGAGAGATCGCTGGTGGAGAGGAGCCCGTCCACAGATGAAGAGGAGGCTGCGCTGTCGGACTGCCCACTCGTCCTTTGTTGGGAAAGCAGCCGTGGCGCGGCCGCCGCACCGCCCCCAACGAACGCAGAGAGCAAGAGGCTATCCTGGCCGCTGGGAGAGGGTGACGCGCGCCTGCCGCCCATTGGCTTCGGTGCATGGCGGGGCGAGACGGCCGCGGTGCCCTGAGCCTGCAGCATGGCAGGGCGGAGACGGTGCAGCTGCCCTCGGCGGGGACTGACACCGCCCGATGCGAACGGCAGAATGGGCGGCACAAACGTCTCCTGCGACCACCGCGAGGCCGTATCGTCGGCCGCGTCGGGTTCGTCCGATGGCTCTCGGTCATTATCGCCGCCTCGTCGCCGCGGACCGTCCGGGGCGCGGGGTGTTGATGAGTCGGAACTATTCGCATCGTCGCTGTCGTCGCTCTCCCCGCTATCCACTTCAGGAACATCCTCGAGGGTGAAGTGCCCGTGCTGCGGCGACGTCCTCGAGCTTCGGCGCATCGGGTGTCTGGGTGAAACGTCTCCCTCACCATCCTCACCATCCTTAGAGTCCGATTCACTGCTTCTGCTGCGACCACGAACTGGCGACGGGCGCTGGGAAGATCGGCGCGCTGCGTTGGGAGAGGCGCTGGTACGCAGGTATTCGGCGCGGCGCTGACGGCCCTTGAAGGAAAAGCGCCGTGCGACCGCACCAGCGGCTGCGTGGGCGTCAGCGTCGGGAAGCAAGCTGCGGCGTCGGCCCTGTTTCCGACCGTCCTTCCGCCCTGCGTGGGCGCTATCGAGATGCTGCTGTACGAGTTGCTCCTGCCGTGTCTGCGCCAGGTCATTGGGGTTGAGGTGCACTGCAAAAGATGCACCCGCACGCTTGAGTCGGCGCGGGAGCTCCGCGTGGCTCTCTTGTGTCCCGCCGAGTGTCTTGACCACAAGATCCACCAAACGGTCATCATCAGTGGCGGTGTGCTGGAACTGCTCCTTCTCGTGAAGGGAGTACCGAGAGGATGTGCGCGAAAGCGCGTGGACGCCGTCGCCACAACGGGCATCTGCGGCACTATCGGTGCTGACGCCATCTGCGCCCATCGACGTGCACGAAGTGTCCGCTCCATCGTGCTCCTCACAGAAGTCGGTTGATTGATGGCGACGGCGGCGGCCATCGGCAGGCGTGAATGAACTTTCGCTGGCGCCAACGCCTTCGTCGTAGCCGCCGTCATCAGCAGCGAGACCACTCACGTCACGGGGACCGCTTTCGGTGAGCAAGGATGCCAGCACATCCTCTGCGGTGGCGGTGAGGAGAGGTTCATCCAGCGGCATCTTCACACGGGACCTCGCGACTCCCACCACCGCTCCTTTCCGAGCCTTTGGGGATGGCAGTGGGCTCTCCTGCGCTGCTGCTCCCCACGCGTCGGAGGTGGCGGGGCTCCTATCCGTGCCCTGCTGAAGATCCCCCATACTGTGGTCTGCGTCATCGCCTAGGCGTCCGTAGAGCAGTGAATCCAGCTCCACACCCACGCTGAGTGGGTCCACGAGGGGAAAGGCACGGAAGCCCTCCGCCTCTAGCTGGGCTTCGTCTAGATGGGCTGTCTCGCGCGTCGAGTGACTGCGCCAATACAGGAAGGACAACAGCCTGACATGCAAGAAACGCGAGCCGCTCCCAACGCTAAAGCGGCTTGGCATGGTGTACCTGTAGTGTTCGTGGTAGAGCAACCGGCGTCGAATACTTCCGCTGACGTGCTGTTCTGTGGGACGCACGGACGGCAGAAAAAAGTAGTAGACCAAACAGCTGAAGGGCTCGAGCAGGGCAAGGATAATATGCGGCAGCAAGATCACAAACGCAAAGACGGTGTCCACGCTCAGGAGAGTGAGCCACGACAGCACGCCCACCTTGGGCTCGTCAACAGATGGCAGGAACCACGCGCGAGTGGTGAAAGGGACAAACAGACACGTCAGAATCAGGTACAACACAAATGTGTAGAAGGCGCTGTCGAACAGAAAGTTGTTTCCTGCCAGACTGATTTGAAGCGCGTTGACGACATTGATAAGTGCCATGCCGCGGAGGGAGAAGAGGAAGCGACTGAGGGCCGTGTCTGAAAAGTGGTTGTCAATGAGGAATGTGTGAATGAGGTTTTTCGGGGTAGCCGCGGCCACCACCGCGTGGACGAGGAAGACAGCTGCAAAGAAGAGAGGAATCAGTGAGGGAAGCTGCAGTCGTACAGCGACCGCTCTACTTGACTCAGGGATGGGCACCTCGCCAGGCAGGTTCAGCAAGCACGTGAGGAGGACAATGGCGAAGTTAAAGGCGAGCAGCACAATGGCAATCAGCATACGCTTTGTGAAGACGCGGTTCCCATCGCCAGGCTTGTACCGCAGCGGCACAAGCGTGCGGTAGTTGAAAACGTAGACCATGCTCTTGCGCTGCAGCCAGCAATGAATCTCCATCACATCACGAGCATGCGGGAAGTCCTGAAAGTTCTTCTGCGCAATGTCAACCGCCTCGGAAATGTTGTGGCTAAAGTAGAGCGCCAGTGTCAGCGTATTTTGTGCCATGGTGCTACTGGGATAGCGCCGTGACAACACGACGGCCTGCTTTAGCATGTCCGCCTCGCGGGTCATGACAGCGACCCGGACCTGCGCCACATCGCCAAGGATGGAGTGAGGATAGTACCGCTGCATCTGGCGTGTCCACTGCCTACAGAAGGTGATTGCTTCACGGGCCAGTTCGTCATTCTCGGAGAAGATTCGCTCCTTCCCTCGGAGCAAGGCTGCTGTAACGTCAGCCGAGGCATCCTTTGTCGTTCCCGTTGACGCCATGCTCCTCCGTGACCCTTCACGTTGCAACTGATACTCTGTGGGGGCGGGCGTGGCCACCACCCTGCGCTCCTCATCGACGCGCAGGCACGCACTGATAACGTTAACCTCTTCTTGGAAGAGCAGCTCCAGCAGCACAAGACCGACCTGACATCCGAAAAAATACACGCGAAGAGGGAAACACTCGGTGAAGGAGAACTCGGTCGAACCGACGATTTCGTCCGCGGCGGCGACGGCGCAGCACACATCATCCCAGGCGTCCTTGTAGTTGCCGTGGGAGAAGAAGTAGAAGGCACGATTCATGTGGAACGGAAGCATTTGACGAACGGGCATGTAGGTGGAGAAGGAAGACGGATAGAGGAGGTTGAAGGTGGCGGTCTGGCGCCGCAGACGGATGCCATCACGCGAGAGGCCACCAAAAAATGCCGGACTAAGGGCAAGGTACAAGAGGCGGTGAGGGGAGAGGGGGGTCTCGAGGGCCAACGTGGAGTCCTCCAGGCCCACGGCACAACGCACGACCACGTCGTACAGGGACTCAGCCACCAGGGTGCCATCGCCGTACGGCCCAAGCTGAATGCCAATCTCAACGGCCGCGTCCGGCTCGCCTACTTGCAGCAGCGTCAGCACGTGCACGTAGCCGGCGAGGGAGAGCAGGTAGCGGCGAGCCAGGCTGCTGAAGCGCACATTCCCGAGAGCCGCCACAACGGTTTCGCGCGCCTCAGCGAGGGGGACGCCGTAGAGCGCCAAGGACGCACCTACAGCTGACACATAAGACGCAATGAGGTTATCTTCGGATCCGAACAGACGCGTGTCCGCGGAAAAGACGAAATGCTGCTGGAGTAGGTATATGATGTCCGCTGTGGCTTGCGTCCGCTCTCCCACTTCCAATGCGGCTCGGCACCGGAGGAAATGCATGGTCACTGCCTCAAGCTGACGCCACCGCAGTCGCGTGGGCGTGTGGGCACGCGACATCAAGTGCAAGGTGCGTGATGACAGCAGGAGGCAGCTACGGAAACGCTGCGTCGCGTAGGCTGTGACGGCGGAGATGAACTGGACATCAACCTCTTCGCATTGAGAGAGCAGCAGCCCCAACGTCTCCTCGACTTCCAGCTCCTCGAGAAGCACGGGAATGTTTCCCCCACGGCTGACAGCGCTGGGTGCCGTCCGCGGAACCCCTTCGGGAAAGAGTGCGAGAAAGTACCGGAACCACACATTCGTGGGGGCTTCATAAAGCTCGCAATCGTCGCCATCCTGCCCATGCAGTACCAGGGCGATCGTGTACCAGCGATGCAGGAGCCTCCAATCCACGAGGGCCACCACATACCGCATGACAAAGCGGTACTCCGCGTCCCTGAGATGTGTGTTGGGCCCCGACCGTGTCTGCAGCCAATCGGCGACAACGAGCTTATGACGACGAGAGAGATCTTCATGCCGCGTGGCACTGGCCTTGCGTGACAGAGCCTCGTAGCAGACCACACACACGCCCACCATGTATGACTCCAGAATAAGCAGTGCGCGGTTCGTATCGCCCAGTAGCGTAAGGGCGGCGGCGTACGCCACAAGGTCATTCTGGGCTTCGCTCGCGCGACACGCCTCCTCCACATTACCGACAGCGAGACACGCCCACGACCAGTGGCAAGCCTTGTACGTGAAGGGAAGGAGAGAAGGATAGCTCGCAAGATGGACGGGGGCGTCTTCTGACACGTCGGTTGGCGCTGATGGCGCAGCTGGTCCGGCCTCCCCTTCATATCGAGTACGAGCGTGTGCCTCAGTGCCAAACACAGGCGCGCCAGATCGATTCCCGTACTGCCACGGCTGCTGTCGTTGTCTTTGGTGTCGTGCCGTTGATGGGCCCGAGGGCGCCTCAGCGAAGGTCACAGGACTGACGCCCGGCATGGACCGCATAGGCGCGTTGACATCCTCATGGCTCACGCGACGGTGCCGCACGGGAGAGAGAGGTGTCGCCAGTCCTTCCGGGTACTCGGTGAAGCTGCGTTGTCTGTCGTACCGTGGTACATTCGTTTGCTTGAGGTAACCCTTCATAGCTGCTTGGCAGAAACAAGACGAGGACAAGGTGTAATATGGCGAGTAAATAGAGAAGAAGAGGATGGAATGAGTCATAGGTCCACAAATCACTAGGCGCACGCGAAACCACGGTTTCACTCTTGTTTCGTAAGCGAGATCTTGTAGTCAGAAAACAACACATCCCACGTTCGTATTGAGCTGCGGGTCAAACTGACCGCATCCGCGTACACTCTCATGCACAACACAGTATCAACGGATCTTTCGAACACCAGGTGCACCCGTGATGACATCAGCCGTTTCGCATCCTCTGAGCAATGTATGAGCTGCTGGTGATTCAACGCCTTCACGTTCACATTCCACTACACTGTTCTTCTGTGCTCTATTTTGTTTTTGTGTTTGTCGTTCTCGACGGAACATTGATACTGACTAAGAGAAGAAAGGAATCTATGAGAGGGGGCAGGGCAGCGCGTAAATGGCAACGGGCACGCGTGGTTCTCTAGCATTCCATTTCGGAGCCTCGGAACCACGAGCCAGCAGTCATCGACGCGCTACCGTAGCCGCCAGGGTGCCAGCTTAGTGGCGCTCACCGCGGAGGCGGAGGGCAAGCTGCACGTCCTTGGGCTGGATCGTCACGCGCTTCGCGTGGATGCAGGCAAGGTTCGTGTCAGCCAGCAGGGACACAACGTACGCCTCGGTGGCCTCCTGGATCGCCAGGATAGCGCTGCTCTGGAAGCGCATACCCTCCTTCTGGGTGCTGGAGACCTCACGGACCAGGCGCTGGAAGGGAGCGCGCTGGATCAGAAGGTCGGTGCTCTTCTGGTAAGACTTGATCTCACGAAGAGCAACCGTGCCCGGGCGCCAGCGGCGCTGAGCGTGCTTCACGCCGGAGGCGGCCTTGGGGGCCTTCTTGCTCTTCTTGGAGGTGATGCTGCGCTTGGCGCGGGCAGTCTCCTTCGTGCGGGACATGGTGGCGAGAGGGGATTGGGTGGTGGGGGTTAGAAGGTGAGATAAAGGAAGCTGATGGCGGTGGAGCTATCGATCGTCGTTTAGAAGAGGTGTGGAGCAGCAAAAGCATAAAGTGTCAGCGAAGGCAGTTGCACATGGAAGCATACCATTCGTATGTCGTTGCCTTGTCGTTACAACATCCCTGTCATCAGGTCCTTCTCAAGAAACGGGGGGAGAGAGGACCCAAGGTTCACAAGCAGACTCACAGTAATAGAACCAGTACCACAGCATGAGCTCACAAGGAACATACCCCGTCACGCCCAAAAAAGAAACGCTCCTCTGTTTTCCGATATTCGAGTCATTGAGGTGTCAATTGTAAGAGGAGAGTCAAACGAGAGTGGTCGAAAAGAAAGAGTCT
>JASAOC010002029.1:0-81774 GCA_030849835.1 Herpetomonas samuelpessoai
AAGAATCTCGCTGAGGCTCTCTGTTGCCGGCTTCGACCGGGTAGCCTTGGTGTCGTCCGAAGTGAGAGACAAAAGGGCTTGTTGTGTCGTTTCCGCGGCAGCGCTGCGCAGCGAAGCTATGGTCGCCTCGTGGTCGGCAATGAGCAGGGCCATGCGCTCTAGTGCCGCCTCAGAGACCAGAAGCTTCTTTTTCAACGCAGACATTTCTTCTGATGTGTGTGGGTTCACGAAACCTTCCTCGGTCGCCATGAGCTCTGCCGCTTGGCCTAGACCTTCTGCCTCCACACGGTCAGTCTGCTGGGCTGTAAGCCGCTCCGCCTCTAAAGACATCACGGTGCGATCAAGGTCCGTCATACGCTCTTGCAGGGTCGTCATTTCGTCTGCCATCCTATCGAGAGCCTCCTCGCGAGTTTCCACTTCTTTTTCTGCTGCGGTGCGCGCAACCTCGGCGGCATGTAGTGCAGCACGCAGCGCAGCCAGCTCAGCCGTCTGACTCTCGAGGGCACTGATGTGGTCGCTGGAGCTCGTTTGTGTGCTCGCGAGTTCTGCTGTCAAGGCGTCATTCTGGCGGCGCAGAGCCTCCATCAGCGCATCCTGGCCAGCCAGTGCAGCAGCCTGCTGCTGAGCAGCACCCAGCTCGTCAGCGAGCTTCTCCAGCGCAGCCTTCCGCTCCTCAGCGCACAGCTCAGACGCCTCAAGCGCTGCCGTACGATCAGCCAATGCAGCCTCCACGGCGGGCAGCCGCGCACGCAGATCCGCAAGCACAGCAGCCTGCTGATCACGATCAGCAGCAAGCTCCGCAGCATGCTTCTCCGAGGCCTCCAAGGCACCACTCAACTCCGCCATCCGCTGCGTCAGCGCATCGATCTGCGCTTGCAAGTCACTCGTGTCCGCAATCGCAGTGGCGTGCTGCGTCAGCTTACCCTCGGCCTCGCTCAACGCCGCCTGGTTCGTTGCTGCGAGATCCTGTGCAGCGTTCCGCTCCTCCTCCAGCGACCGAATCAGCTCGTTCGCCTCCTCCAGACGGCCTGCAACATCCTCCAGGGCAGCACGCGCGTCCAGTGCTCGCTGCTCAGCCTCCTCGCACATCTGCCTCAGAGCAGCCACCTCGCTGTTACTCGAGTCTGCAACGGCCTCCACCTCCCCACGTTGGCGCACAAGCTGTTCATCCTTCTCCGCAAGGGTCGCCTGAGCCTTCGCAAGCTCATCGCGCACGCTGGCAAGGGTCTCCTCAAGTGCCTCACGCTCCGCAGCAACCTGGTCCAGCGCAGCACGCGCAACGTCACCCTCATCGGTCAGCAAGCGAACGCGCTCTGTCAGCGCAGCAATCTGGTCGCGCAGCTCATCAGCACTATCCAGGCGACCAGTGCTCTCCACAACCGTCAGCTTCATGTCAGCAATGCGCTGCTCCTGGGCCTGCGCCTGTTCCTCCATGATGCTGCGGACGCGGTCAGCATCAGCCAAGGCGGCCTCGAGCTCCGCAATACGGGTCTGCGCGGCATCGTTCTTGTCCGCAAGCTCGTCCAGTGCAGCTTGGAGAACATCGTGCTGACTGTCGGCAGCCGCCACAGCCCCAGTAGATGCCTCCAGAAGGTGGCTCTTCTCGAGTACGTCCGTTNGGCGGCTTCGAGCTCCTCAATACGGGTCTGCGCAGCATGGTTCTTGTCCGCAAGCTCGTCCAGTGCAGCTTGGAGAACATCGTGCTGACTGTCGGCAGCCGCCACAGCCCCAGTAGATGCCTCCAGAAGGTGGCTCTTCTCGAGTACGTCCGTTCGAGCCTTCGCAAGCTCATCGCGCACGCTGGCAAGGGTCTCCTCAAGTGCCTCACGCTCCCCAGCGACCTGGTCCAGCGCAGCACGCGCAACGTCACCCTCGTCGGTCAGCAAGCGAACGCGCTCTGTCAGCGCGGCAATCTGGTCGCGCAGCTCATCAGCACTGTCCAGGCGACCAGTGCTCTCCACAACCGTCAGCTTCATGTCAGCAATGCGCTGCTCCTGGGCCTGCGCCTGTTCCTCCATGATACTGTGGACGCGAGCAGCGTCAGCCAACGCGGCTTCGAGCTCCGCAATACGGGTCTGCGCAGCATCGTTCTTGTCCGCAAGCTCGTCCAGTGCTGCCTGCAGCTCCTCCAGCCTTGCTTCGGCACCGATGCGGGCAGCCAGCTCTGCTTCCGCAGCGTTCCTCAGGGTTTCCTTTTCCTGTTCGTTGGCAGCGAGGTCGTCACGCGTCTGACTGAGGACCTGTTCGAGCTGCAGCCTCTCTCCTTCGAGCGATGCAAGTGCCGCTGCTGTGGTGGCGGTTTCCTTCGTCTGGGCAGTGGCGTGCACTTGAAGAGCCTCAATTTGGGAGCGCAGATCGGCTACGTCGTCGAGCTGCGCACCGCGCATCGTTTCCTGTGCCGCGGTAAGCCTCTCCGTTGTATCGGCTAGCGTGGTGCGCAGTGTGTCGCACTCCGCCTGCTCATGTCTCAAGGCGTCGAGCTGGTCGGCGAGATGGTCGCACGCGGCCTTGACATCGGCGAGCTCCTTTTCGAGAGCGGCCCGAGTGTTCACTTCCGCAGCCTTCTCCTCCTCCACAACGCGGAGTTTCTCCTGCGTCTGTTGCAGGAGCTCCGAGTCGTGGGTGCCAAGGACCACCGGAACGTCAGATGCTGTAATGGCACCCGTCGCCGCAGACACTCCACGGCTGTGAACAGGGTCCACAACGTCTCGCGCCGAAAGAAGCTGGTTGACTCGCTCGCGCAGTGCTGCAATAGTTTCCAGGTCTTGCGTCTTCTCATCAGCCAACGCATCCAAGGCGGCGTCACGCTCCGCCAGGCACGTACGCAGTTCGTCTATCGAAGTGATGAGGTGGCGTGTGGACTCGTCAGTGGTGCGCTGTGACTCCATGGCCTGGCGCAGCGTGGCGTTCTCCTGCGCAAGCTGGTCCCCGGCCTGGCGGAGGTCCGCAAGCTCCTTGGTCAGTGTGACGAGATCCTCAGTGGAAGAGCGTCGACCCTCTGTGAGGTGGTGTGATGAAGGCGACTCTTCATTGTGGGAGCCGTCCATTGGTGCCCGAGCGGGGCTCTCTGTCCGCTCCGTTGCCATGCCGCTGCCGTCAGCTTCGGCGCGCGCAGGGGCAGGAAGTGTCGCGTGCTCCCCTGCTTCTCGTGACTCAGAGGCGCTGGGAGAGCGGCGGCCATGGGGCTGAGCTCCTGCCTGCAAAGATTGCGCAGCCAGATCCTCCAAGGCCTGCTGCAAGGCAGCGTTCTGCTGGCGCAGCTCCTCATTCTCATGCTGCGCAGCCTGCAGCGCACCCTCAGCACGTTCCCGTGACACCGTTGCGTTGAGAAGATCCATCTTGTCCGCTTCCGCGGAATCCTTTCGAATGGCATCGAGCTGCTCACGGAGCTCCGTCTCCTGCCGGTACTCCTGGATAAGTGCCTCCTGCTTGGCCAGCTGTGCCAAGGCCGACGCCAGCTCCTCCCGCAGGCCCGCCACCGTCTGGTGCAGGTCCGCGCGTTCCATCTCCGCCAGCTGTTGCCCCGTCGTCACATGGTCCACCGCAGGGGGTGAGCCGTCTTGGCCAGCATTTTCTCCGGTGCCTTTGCCCACGGAGCCCCTCACTGCGCCGTCGTTCGATTCATTTGCAGGGGAAGCGACGCCCGCACCCCCTGTGGACGAAGACGGTTGCGTGGCACCCATCCGAGCGGCGGCAAGCTGGGTCTGGGTTTCGGCCTGCTCCTTGAGAAGCTGCGCATACGCATCCGCAGAGACAGGTGCACGGTTGTTGAGAGCCTCGTGCAGCACCTCCAGCTCCTCTTGCAAGGCGGCGTTCACGGCGAGTGCACGAGCAGCCTCCGCGCGGGCAGTCGCAAGCTCGGCGGTGAGGCGCTTCTGTGCCTCGTCCAAAGCCGTTCTTTCTCCCGCAAGCCCATCGAGTGCCTGCTGCAGCGCCGCAACACGGGCTGGGGTCGCCGCAGATGGGTCCACCGACGCAGGTCCAGAGGAATCGGTAGTGAGACGAGTCTGGTCTCCATCGTGGTGACGACCATCGTGCAAGGGACCCTGCACCCCGATCCTGCCAGGCACCGCTTCCTCCTCCTCGTTTTCTAGCGATGCTTGCGCTCCTTGGCTGGTATGGCGGCTACCGTCTGCAGGGAACGACACGGAGCCCCGCTGACTCGCCGTGGGGAGCGTACCATTACTCTCCTGTTCCTCGTTCTCGCCACCTGGTTGCTCACGGAAGTGAGGGAGCGTTTCGCCCGCGTCATCGTCCTCGAGGAATGGGTCCTGCGCTTGCCTCGTGGGTTGTGCAAGCGGTGCGTGCTGCATGGCTTCTACCTGCTCCTGTGCGTCGGCCAGCTCCTTTTGCAGAGCCGCAAGCGCGTCAGAGAGTTCCTTGTTCTGGCTCTGCAGGTCATTCATCATGGCTGCCTGCTCCGCGGCCTGAGTCTTGTAGTGATCGAGTTCCGCGGAGGGCTCTGTGTGAGCAGCTGCGGTTGAGGGTGGTGCGGTGTGACGCGTGGCGGCTAGCTTGGCGCGCAATGCATTCTCACGACCCTCCGCCTGTGCGAGTTCCTCCCGCAGAGACGCCACATCTTCCTGTAGGGCACGAATCGTTCCATTGAACTTCCCAGCCTCGCGTTCTGCGTTCTGAAGTTGTATGTACTTGGAGTGGAGTTCTTCGCGCAGGCGACCAACCTCCTCGCGGTACTGGTCCCGCTGCGCGTAGGCCGTGCTAATGTGGCCGCGCGCCTGCTTCACCTCGTCCTGCAACCGTGACGCGTGGTTATACAGCTCGTTTGGCGTCATGTGATCAAGGCTCTTTGCTGCCACAGAGGCAAAGTCGCGCAACTGAGGAGGTGACGCGTGCGTGGGGAGACCGGAGAAGGAGGCTGTGGAAAAGCTCCCTGCGCCTGGGCCGAAGCTGGAGCGGGCACCGCTGATGCGGCCGCCTTCGCTGCCACGCAGCGGGGAGGCGGGGTCCTGGTACTCCCCTAACGAGCTCGTGGCGGCATAGATAGCGCCGGTGTGAGGGGCACCGGGGTATGACGGCACCAGAGGCGCGTACCCAGACGAGGCGTTCCGGTTGTTCTGATTCCCTGGTGCGGCGGAGGGGCGGTGTCCGGCCACTTGACTGCGGGCGGCGTCACGAACGCTAATCGGACGCGCCAGGTCGGGTGCGAGCGCGGGGCTGGTGGCTGCCGTGTTATACGAGGCAGAGGGCCCGCCGCCTGGGTAGCCAAAGCTACTGTTGCCGCGTGGGAACATGTTCACCTGGACAGCTTTCTGGACAGAGGGAATCAGTCAAAGAACGGTAACGTTCTCGTCAGATAATTGATCCCTGTAGTACTGGATGTATCCTTTTTTCAAATGATTTTTTTTTAAGTTGTTTATTCGTTTCTCTTCCTCACGGGGATGTGGTTATTTAGCTGTCGGTATCTCTTTCCGTTTTTGTTTTCTTTTGCCGGTAGATTGAATTATTCCTCAATGCGTCTCCTCTGTTTGGAGTGGTGATCTTGCCAGGGAGGAGGCGTAGGGATTGAATGAATTTCCTTTTCTCTTCTGACAGTCGCGATACGGTTTGTGATGAGAGGTGGGTATAAGCACACGGTCCTTCTACTGAGCGTTTCCTTTCCTTGACAAGAGACACACAAGGGAATGGGAACAAGAGGAGGACGCGAAGAAGGTAGCTGATAACAGCAACGACGTGTGTAGAAGGAAGGAGAGAAGGTATGCGTGTTTGCTTGTGAAGAGGGCTTCTCTAGTGGCACTGCAGTTACACCAATCAGGCGTTAGCAGTGGAAGCAGAGGAACAATAAGGAGAGGTAGCGGTCAAGGAAGAAGACCAAAATGCAAAAAAAAAATGTAAATCGCAAAGGGTAAAAGCTTTCTGTCCGTTTCGTGGCAAAGGGAAGGAGGCGTTGAGGAGATAGAAAGCGGCACTTTCGTAAACGAGAGAGGACGAGAAATGCAAAAAAGTATCAACGAATGCCTTACCTGCTTCTACAATACCAATGTCCTTCTCTCTCTGTGTCTGTGAGGGATTGCTTCCTGTTTATTGTTATTATTCCTCTTTTCCAAACAGTTCTCTTATATGTGAGTCCGTCGCCGCACTCCGGCAGTGTCAACCGTCGCCAATATCTAAGTACAAATAACGAGCTAAACGTTCTCGTGCGTGTCTGCGTGCGTGTCTGCGCTTGTCCTGTTCTATCTGCTCCTGTTAAAATCAAGGCAGTCCAAAGGAAAAAGAGACGAAGAAGCACACACACGATAGTGCAGCGATCAAGGTAAAGACACATGAGGAGGTATGCAGAATGGTTGTCGCGGCTTCCTACAAAGGGTGTGAGTCAGTGATCTATCAGAGGTAAGTCAACTTCCCCCAATGATGTGGGAATTCCCATTGACACCCGGGAGACAAAACGACGGGACACAGCATGTCCGCACAGCAGCTAGAATCGCGTCTCCCATCACGGTCAGCGTCTGCATAAACAAGGGACGCTTGTGATGAACCCGTACACACAGGCTCTTCCTTTAAAAAAAAAAAAAATCGTTCCTTGTTCGTTTTCGTTTTGTTAGTGCACGCACTCACACACTTGCACGCGTATCAGCGAGCTGACGCGTGCAAGAGCGAGAACATAGGATAAAATGTGAAGAAGAATCCAGACAACATGTTGGTGAGAACACCCATTGCTCCCTCAGCGATGGTAGCCGAGTACGAAACCTAATAATCACAACAACTCAAGCAAGGAACAGTCTCTGTGCTGCACAGCACCTAGAGAGAAACCCCCCGGCTCTTCTCTGCAAGACTGAAATCTTAGCGGGTGGTGCTGTGGTTGACAATCATCACGTCACCGTCACGCATCACGTACTTGGCATCCACGTGATGCATCTGCAACTCCGCCGCCTCCAAGTTTGGCTTTTGGATAAACTCCGTCCACGGAAGTACCTTGGCAGACACAAAGTTCTTTTCAAAGTCCGAGTGAATCTCTCCGGCAGCCTCCTTGGCGGTTGCCCCCTGTTCCACGGCCCAGCCATGCGACATCAGCGGCCCCACCGTGAAGAAGGACTGCAGCCTCAGCATGTCGTACGCCTGCTTCATGAGCACCTCCCCCCGCGGGACGTCGATGCCGTACTCCTCCAAAAACATGAGCCGCTCCTCACGCGACGCGATTTGGGACGTCTGCTCCTCAATGGAGGCCGACACCCGGCAGGTGCGGTGGGCCCCGAATGTCCTCTCCACGGCCAACGAGAATTCGTTTCCGCCCTTGACGGATGCCTCGTCCAGGTTGAGCACAAACATCATGGGTTTGCTGGAGAGGAGTTGATAATTGCTCAGCCACTGGAACTCCTCGTCATTCAGGGCCTTCTTCTTCCCGCTCCCGGAGCCCAGGACCAAGTCCGCCGCGGGCTTGCCCTCCTCCAGCATCGACAAGACCTTCTTTGCAAACGCCACCTCGCCATCGCCACCTTTCTTGGATTTGCTAAACTTGTGCAGCTTCTTCTCCATCACCTCCAAGTCCGCGAGAATGAGCTCATTCATGATCACACTAATGTCCTCGAGAGGGTTTGGCTTGTCAAAGCCATCCTTGGCGCTCTCGAAGCAGCGCACGGTGTGAAGCAGCACCGAGCATGGCCGAATGTCCGCCAAAAACTTGTTCCCCAGACCAGCACCTTTTGACGCGCCTGCAATGAGGCCCGCCACATCCGCCAGATCCACCTCAACATCCACAATCTTTTCCGCGCCGGTGAACTTGGCCAAATCGCGCAGCCTCGCATCCACGACAGGGACCTTGGATAGGTTGGCGTCGATGGTGCAGAACGGGAAGTTGCCGGTCTTGGCCTGCTGACTGCATGTGAGGGCGTTGAAGAGGGTTGACTTGCCAACGTTAGGAAGACCAATGATGCCGGCGCCGCGTCGACGCAGGTAGAGAAGGGAGGCGCGAAACATGAGACGCTCCACGTCGTGATACTGTCGTGCGGGTGCAGAAAAATTGTAAAGCACCGTAGGGAGAGAATTCTGCTGTGTTGAACCACGGTGTGGCTGAGATGATACCCAACTGTCCTCTTCGGTCGATGAATCCGCGCAGAGGCAGTGCGTTTCTGCTTCGTGAGCCAACGAAGCGCACGTTCACAGAATGGTAACGCTGCTTTCAAAAATGAGAAACCACAACTCTATAGGTGAGAACAGAGAGGAGGAAATGTCATGAAGGAAGGGAAGTAATCGTTCAAGATGCGTCACACAACATCTCCGGTCAGACATGACCACAGCCAACAGAATCCACAGTGCTGCATTTTTGTTGCAACCTGGCAGACCAAAGCCAATACAGACGTCTTGCTTCACAAATAAGAAACGAAAATCCATACAGTCATATGCCCAAGGGTCAGATCTCGTTGCCCCCGGAAAAGGTGCCTTCCAACGTCGCTCTAGAGAGCCCTCTGCCGCGATGCTCTAAAACACGCAACGGACTGCCGTCGCCTCAGTTTCTGAGCATTGCGCCACGACGCTTCCAGTCAGTTGGGAGGCCACAGTTGTTGTTGTTTTTCTAGTGTGTGTTTTTTCTTTCCGGTTTTGAGTTTCCCATCTATGAAGATGCAAATAGTGCGAATGTACGTCAGAAACAGTGACTCACTTGGCCGCGAGAAACACAAAGCAAAGGAGGAGGGAATTGTTTTCAGAGTTCTGCTGTCTGAGCGCGCGAGCTCAGCTCACGAACGATGAATCGACCATGGGGGACGATCCAAGGGAAGGAAGTGCCACCGAGTGATGTGTGCGAGAGGTGCTCCGCGAGGAACTTTCACCTTCTTCTACGGAAAAAGAGGTAGTTGCCGCATAGTTGTTGTAAGTCGGCTCGATGTGCTATTCCCCAGGGACATGAAAGACGTTCCGCCGTTGAATGATTAGGATCAAGACAGGCCGTTCCTTTCGAGGCGCCAGAAGCGATGAGAAGCCATTCCGAAACCCCTAAACCCCTTTCTCTTGCGGGTCCTCCAAAATACAGAATGCTTGTTGCCACCACAGGCCTACATGACAAGAAGAAGTTCGTCAGGCTCCTCGCCCGAGTACACAAGTTCTGGTGTCGTATCCCACAACGGACTGTGCCCTGGCACCCGCACCACACACGGGGACACGTCATCGTCGTCCTCCTCCTCATTGGCGTCACCGTCCCTCTCCGCCATGTTTGCGTAGAATGCCTCCCACACCGCGGAGCTGTCCAACCCACTCTCAGAGCCCACCCAGAGGAATACGCGGTTGCCCATGTTGCCCGCGCCGGTGTCCGGCACCACCACCGCGTAGCACTCCGTCGGCTCAAGATCGTCCAGTAAAATAATGGCGCCGTCGTCGTCTGCGCCGCGCAGAACGCCCGCGTTAAAGGGAAATGGTAGCACCACGACGTCTGTGATGGGCGGCAGCAGGGCATCCTCAGGCACTCGACGGGCGTGCGGGTACGGTGCGTTCGGCGGTTGTGATGGAGGTTGCTGCTGCTGCTGCTGCTGCTGCTGCTGCCCAGTCGTAGCGGCGATTCGAGCGCTGGCGCCTGGGAGCTTGAGGCTGAGAAACGGTGCGGTAGGCACGCGTGGGTTACTTGCCCCACTGCTCAAGGCAGGCGAGGAGCCTGGGCGTCGCACATCCCCAGCGGAAAAGATCTGCGAACGCGGGGACGGGGCCCCCTTCTGAGGCATCACAGGTGGTGTGGCGGTCTTGTGTGGGGAGCTTTGCACGGGAAGAAGGGCTTGTTGCGTAGCGGCGCCATTGCTGCTGGAGCTGCCCATGGACTTGGCGGTGCGGCTGCCGTCTGAGGTGGTGCTGCGGCCTGTCGGACGACCGCCAATGTGGTGAGGATGTGCACTGTAAGGGTACGGGTGGTGACGACCCGAGCTGCCCGTTCCCTGGCCACCAACCGCCCCACCACCACCACCACCGCCGCGGCGAACCTCCTCCTCGCGTGCGCGCTTGCGGTTCTCTTCTTCTGTTTTGGTTCTCCCTTCCTCCTCCAGCTGTGTGACAAAGCGGAACACGAGATCGGTGTGCTGAAACAGGGAATCGAACTTGGTGAAAACGCCAACCGTTAATGTAAAGGGCAGCCGCCGCGCCGACGCCGCAAACATAAGTCGGCGCACACGCATCACCACCTCTGCGGGCTCCGTCGCTGCAGGTACCCCAAGCGCCCCGTTGCTGGCGTGACTGGCGGCGTCGAGGGCGGCGAGCGGCACAAACGAGAGGCTCTCTGCCTTGTCGTTGACGCTCGTCCGGCGCGGGCCTTGATAGAAGCTGTAGTGCAGAAACGAAAGCCACTCCTGGGAGGCGCGCTCGCGAATGACCGGGTCGCACCGCGGGCCACAGAAGCTAAAGGAGTTCAGCGGCACCCCTTTCATGTTTGCCGAGGCCGCACGCTCACCAAAGAGAAAGCCATAGAAGGCACGCTCATCCATCACGCCAGAGCTGCCTTCCTCGATGACTTGTGTGTACGGGGTCACGATGCCAGTGTCGTCGTCGTCGTGCGTGAGGGCGGCGTTCTTGCGAAACGTCAGCGCCAGGCGGAAGGAAAAGGGAAAAGCATACTCGGGGGAGTACGGCACGTAGGCGAACGCCTTGTTGAAGACAGGCTTCACCAGCTGATCCTCCCAGAGGTGCAAGTTGACGTAGAAGCCCGTATTAGGAGAGCAAACCTTTCGCGCCGTACGCACCAGTTCATAGGCACGGTCGTAGCACAGGCCCTGCTTCCACATGACATAGGCAATCACAAAAGAGCATGAGCGCGACACGCCTTGGTGGCAGTGGATGAACACCTTGCCGTGGCGATCCTCCTTCTCTTGGTCCACAAAGCGGTTAACAACAGGGAAGAGGGAGAAGATGGGCTCGTCTGGTGCATCGCAGACGTTCAAGGGAAGATAGCGGAAGACGTCATTGTGGTAATTGGGCAAGTCAAAGGCAACCGTGTTGACGACTGCTGTGATGCCCTTCTCGAGCAGCTGCTGGCGATCCTTCGCCGCCGCCTCCCCGCCCACAAAGAGCCACGGCAGCACTTCGGTTGCCTCTGGCGCGGCCTGCCGCAGGCGCTGCACTCGGTCCTCCGACATGCGCTGCTCATTCGCCTCCGAGTCACCCGCAGAGCCGTTACTCCGATCGCTCTCCGACGACGTCGCCCCCTTGGTCAAGTTCATTAGAGGCAGGGGGGCAACAACACCGTTGCTGTGGGCTGCAGGGGCCATGGCTGTCGCCTGGTGTGGTCGGGTAGGATGCTTGTTCGCCGCGGTGGCAGGGGTCTGTCGCCGCGGGGTGGGCCCTGAGCCGCCAACCTTGTTGACGCGGCTCCTTGAAAGCACCTCGTCCAGCCGCAAGTCGCTCAGGACAGGCAAACCCCCCGCGGGGCTGGATCCGTTGGGGGCCCCGTGCGTGCTCACGCTGTCCGCCGCGTCACTGTCCGTGTGCGGGTGGGTACCATCCAAGGACGACGGCGGTGGGGGCGACACACACCCCGATGCCGGCTCTGCCGCGGCTGCATCGTTGCTCGCGCGTCTGGCGTTGGCCCTGCTCTGGTTCGCATCCCCGTGTCCTGCGACGCGGGACGCAGGAGGGGGTGACTTCAGCGTTGTCGGTGTACCCGCGCCACGCTGGTGAAGGCCCACAAGATCCTCGCGAGGGCCCCGACTGCCCGCTGCGGCACCTGTTGAGGCACCCCTGAGCCGCGGTGCGCGCGGGGTCCCACTGCTGCCCGGCGTTGCGGTAGTACGGCCTGGCGTCATGATGCTATTGCGGAGTTTGGGGATTTCCAGCGCAGGTGGCCCTTGTAGCTGTGGTTCCCGTGTGCTGGTTATGGCTGATGTTGGTGTGGGTGTCTTATGCCCGTACGCGCTGTTCATGGTGGTGCTCATCGCGCCGATGCTACCCCCTGGACCGCTGCGGGGCGTTGAACTGTAGCTGTACCGTGCCGACGTCGGGGAGCTCGCGCCGCCTGGGGATAAGCGTGGCGTCATGCCGGGCAGCCGTGCACTGTGAAAGTATCGAAGTAAGGCATTCTTGCTGTACATCTCCACCAGCGGCGGACTGGCAAAGGACACGGCAGGTGCTGGCCCAGCACCGCCCACACCGCCACTGCTGCTGGTACCCGCCGCCTGACCTGCATTTGGTGCAGCGCCCGACTGACTCCGTGCGGAACCTCCATTGCTGTCCGCACCGTCGACCACCAGCTGGCCCACTGGGACCGGCTTGGTTACCACGAGCATATTGTTCACGCGGTTGCGCTCAATGCCAACGACAGACGAGGTTGGATTTCCCCCAAGCGGGACACGGGCAAGGTTGCAGTTGAAGAAGAGGCGGCGGACGAGCTCAGGGCACTCGGCGAAACGCCGTTCCACCTGCAGGGCGTGCAACACCGCCACGGCCGCCGTCAGTGGATGCGCACGCTTGCCGGTCAGCAGGTGAATGCTGTACTGGAACTCCCCCGCACGGTCGCCCGTTGGTGGGGCTGAACGTGGGGACCGCGACATGGGGCTGCTCGCTGCATGCGATGCGGAAAGCGAAGCGGCGTGCGAGCTCACGGCGGGTTTGCCAATGTCGCTCGCGAACGCCACCGAGAGGCCGCGAGGGGTCACGAGGTCCGCCAGCTGCGTCGCCCACGGTGGCGTGCGGTCGGCGCCGTACACCTCAGCATCCTCGGCCCATTGTCGACCGCCCAGGAACGGCACACCGCTCGCATGGACAGCCGCCGCGACGCGAGGGGTAAGGTCCTCGCCCAGCGACGCAGGGCTAGGGCCCGCGCCGGGCATGGGTAGGCGCTGGATGTGAAGGATCAGATACACCTCGGAAGGACGCACCTTGACGTGTGCTGTGTGCAGAGAAAGGGGCTCGATGCGAACGTGGCTGGAGACGATGGGGTCATTGCCCGTGCCGCCACCCGCCACCGCGGCCGCGTACCCTCCGCGTGGCGTCGAACGGCGCCGATCGCCTCCAGAGAAGCCCCCACTGGCAGACCCGGGGTTCCCGTAGGACGCCGGTGCGGAGCCGCGCCGCGTGCCTGGCAAGACGGGTGGCGCGCTTGTCAGCACATGGGGGTCCTTGTGCCCCTGGCCAGAGTTCGCCGGCGATGGCGGGGACGGGTTGCCGCTCCCTGGTGCCCCACTCGAAGTGCCGCCGCCACCGCCGCCGCTGTTACTGCCCGAGGCCGTCGGTCGATAGAACAGCCGAAACGCCTTGACATTGTGGTCAATGCCGTCGAAGCGGTCCACAACCTCGCCGGGTAGTGCCGTGGCGCTGTAGCCATCGGCGCTCCGTGGTGTGGGAGCTCGGGGGGATGGGATCGGAAGATGAGACGCCCCCGAGGAAAGGTGCTTGCTAAGTTCCTGCTGGGTGTAGGCGATGTCCTCGAGGGTGAAGGGCACCGAGTCGGTGCTCACGTGATTGCCCATGATGGGTACCCAAACGAGACGGCTGTCAACGACGATGTTGAAAGAGACAATCTGTCTCTCGCTCTAACGCTGTAGCGGTTCAGCAGTTTGTGGCCGGAAAGGAAGGGTGGTGGAGTGAATGCACCACCTAAGAAGCGACAGGACGACACCTAATCTTCCGGATAACAGGAGGTGACAGAGCTGAAGGAAACCAAATGGAACGGAAGCGGAATGAAGGCTCAGCAGCACGGGAAGCTTCTTTTGTTGTTGTTGTCCAGGAAAAAGTAAACAGAAGACAGGAGATCAAAGACAAAGGGAGTGGATCGCCGCTGAGAGTGGAAAGGAAGTAGGAGGAGTGTGCAAACACGATAAAGAAAAGAGAAGACGGTTCTTTACGTTGACTCGCAGCAGGAGTTGAAAATGTGAGGAGAGAGAGAAGGAGAGGGAAACACACACACACACGCACACGAGGAACAAAGAAAATGTACGAGGCGGAGAGGGGAGTGGAATCCGAAGTTAGAACGCAGCAGGATCAAGATGAAGATTGTGTAGAAGGGCACCGGCCACAAGGTACCAATCCGTGCGCCGTCTCACGTGAACACACAAATGCTCCTAAATCGAGACAGGCAGCCGTGGCAAGATAGGAAGGAAGGATAGAGGAAAAAAGGGGAAGGAGGAGGGAAGAGGAGAGAAGGGGGAGAAAGGAAGAAGGAGGAGGAGTAAAGCGTCGGCTCTATCACTTTTCGACTTTTAAAAAAGTAATTTTCAAAAATCAACGCTTAACAGTTTTTTAAAGAAGTGGTACAGCGATCGCAACGGTGAGCGGAGAGAAAATATATATAAATTTAAACGATCAAGAAGGAGAGAAAAGCAGAGGAAAGATATACCCTACTGAGTTGACGAGGAAAAACTCGCTCGAGCAAACAAAAAAAAAAAACAGCAGAGTCGAGTGATAATGCACAAGGCAAGGTGAGACCTATAGTGATAGAGATAAAAATTACCAGTCTGAGGGGGAAAAAGAAAAGAGCAAACGCCACAAATGGCAACGGTGTCCGAACAGAGCAGGAGCGCCAATAGGTGAAAAGGAAAAGTTTTACACGAAGGAATGCAATCGAAACTACGCAAGCCCTGCGAGCGCGAAGGGGATGATGTACGAAGCAACCGCTCGCGAAGAATTGACCACGAAACGCCAAAAAAAAAAAAAGCGAGAGAGTGATAAAGAGGGGTTACAGGGAAAATTTACGCGAACGAGCGATGTGGTGATACGCCGGATGCCCGGGACGAAGGAGGCTCTCCGAGAGCTGATTGACCAAAAAAAAACGAATAAATCGCTCTAGGCACCAAACGCAACTTTCAGAGAATGTTGTGACGAGGGGAAAAAAAAGAGGGGAGGAGGAGAGAAGTATCTTGAAAGACTGAGAAATCTTTTTTTAAAAAAGAGAGAGAAGGTTGGATAAGATCGTCTACAGAGAGTGGAAAATAGGTTGGTTTGTTTTTTTTTTGAGTCTGGGTATGTGGTGGGCTGACTACCGAGTTTTCCTTTCGCTTTGTGAGTACTCGTTCTGGTAACACAAGAGAGCAACAACAACGGCAGCGCGATAGATGGGTATATGGAACTGCCGGGAATGAGACCAGGTTCCTATGCACGGAACGGCAGAGAAGGAAAAGAAAGATGAACACACGCGTCAGCCGCAACGGCGATAGAAGGAGAGAGGGGAGGGAGGAGAGTGGGATATTGCGATGCGAGTGTGTGTTGGGTTGAGGTACCGGATACCTGAGAGTTGCGCACGCCATCAACCAATAGACAAGACGACGAAAAGAATCTGGGAAACATGGGTGAAGCTCCCGTGCTGGCAAGCAGCATCTTCAGCTGAATTCTGTTCACATTTCTTGTGTTCCGTAGGTCCCTCGTTGTACACCATCAGAAATTTGTCACTCATCTGACGATTGCACCCGTGGCCTTGACTCATTCCTACGCCTCTCGCACATTTCCCTTCGGTGGGAATTCTTTAGCAGACGTGCCTGCTGACACGCATAAAGGTTTCTCTCTTGTTGTGGGTGATGTTGAGCGGGTGTGTGGGTGCGTGTGCGGGTGTCTGCGCGTCACACGGATGAAGTCTGAGTAACATGTTCAAGAGAGGAAAACGAAAAGGCTGTGAAGTGGGGAAACCAAAAATGAGTAGAATCATAATACAGAGGGGTGCGGAAAGAACTAGGACACGAAGAAACAGATGGCGAACGAAGCGGGAGGCGCACTTCCCCAGTGCACGGCGCTTCTAGTATGCGTGCGTTCCCTATTTATTTTGTTTTACATCAGGGAGTCGACGTTCAACGGTGGAGAGAGAGAAAGAAAATTTTAAAAAAGTGGAGACGTTTCAAACAAAACGAAACGGACGAGAGAGGGGCCAATCCACACACCGTCCTTTCCGCCGCGAATCGACGAGGGTAACATGTGGTGATTCGAGAGAAACGGGGAAAGAATGAAAACAGAAAACAGACATTCCAATCCGTGTACATCCATACGCCAACAATCATGACGTTTAAAAGAAAAAAAAATACGAACATCTGGGGAAGACCATGGAGTGCCCGACGAAACGAGCTACGCCGGCTCCACATAGTTGATGGGGAACAGCCCAGTACGCTGCTCGCACACGCCACGGAACCACCCCTCCTCTGGTGCGCGGCTGACACACACAATGCGAGCACCCGCGTCAAAGCTCAGCTCGTCCGGAGCGCGCGCCTTGTAGCTGTAGACGGCGGTAAAGGTAGTCCCTTCCATGCGCTTGGGAGCGGCCGCGGCACTGGTGGAGGGAGCGGTCGAGCCACCCATGGGTGGGTTGAACGCACTGGAGGTGGCGGTGTAGCTGCCAGGGACGCCGCTGCCACCACTGCCGGCCGCCGCGACCGTCGCCGAGGTGGACAGCGACTGAGGGTTGCCCGCAGCAGTGTTCGCGTTGACGCCAGGGTATGTGGAAAAGGGTTTCCCTCCGCCAGCCGCCGCCGTGGTGCCCGCAGCAATCCCGCCACCTGCGCCAGTGGTCCCAAGCCGCTGCTGCTTGGCAGCCGTGCCGCTGCTGAAGGAGCCTGTGTTCGGTGCATGGGTCGTCGCGGCCACACCCTCCTTGTACAAGGGCGGGAGCAGGGGCTTCGCCCGCATCGACTGCACGCGCCGCTCAAGCGCAGACATGCCGCGTCCGGTCATACTACGACTGCCGCCCGAGGCCGTGGCGGAGGCCCCGAGGGCGGTGAAGTTGCCTACCCAGCCTGCCCCGCTGCCGCTGGCCTGACGGCTGCCCGCGGCGTTGCTGTGGTGCGCGTTGCCTTGGCGCAGCCGCCGTGTATTGGAGTGGAGCTCCCCGTCCGGGCCAACAGAAAGCACCCCGGCGTCCTCCATGGTCGCCTTGAGCTTTTCCAGGGCCTTCCTCTCCTCCGCGTACAACTTCTCCATGTTGGTGAGGGATGGGTTCATGAACTCCTTGTAGCTGAGGATGGTGCTCCAGCGGTTCAGATTCATCTGCTCGACAATAACGCGCGGGTGGACATAGGCGATGCCGGCAAAGTCGAGCGAGCGCAGCGTCGGCTCAATCGCCTTCTCTGCCTTCTCGAGCTTGTGACGGATGTGCAGCACCTCCTGTGCCGCCTCGCGACGCTTCAAGGCGAGGTGGGTATTCGCCTCTGCGAAGCCCTTGGCGTTGGGGTCCAGTCGGTCGGCAAGGAGCTCCCGTTGCATGTCGTTGGCGTCCATTTCCTCTTCAATTTGCTCGAGTTTGTGCTCCTTGCGGTACAGATATCGGCTGGCCGCGACGTAGTAGTCCGAGTATCGCTTGAAGTGGTGCTGCTGCACGAGCCGCAGCATCTCGCTGAGGGCAGCCTGCTGCATGTCGTACTTGGCGGCAATGCTATCGCAGCCGTCCAAGACAAACTCATTCAGCGCCTGCGCAATGTCCTTGGCGGCGTGTGCATTGTTAATGGTGTCCTGCAGCCGCTGCGCGTGATCGGCGGCGGCGCGAAGAAACGCGTCGTGACCGCTGCGACGACCGGCCTCACGCTCCTCCACATGAAGGCGACGTTCAATCTCCTTCTTTCGCTGCCGCGCAAGGCTCGCGAGCTCCTGCTGGCACGTCTGCAGCTCCTGAAAAATGCCAAACACACGATTCCACACACCCTGCTGCTTCTCCTTGTTCTGCTGCAGGTACAGGTCTGATTCCTTGCGATCCGCCTCATAGCGCCGGCGCTGCTCAACGTCGTCGCTGCTGTAGTTCTTGGTTTGCTCGTCAATCTTGGCAAGGTCCTCCTCGCACGCCTCAATCTGGCGGTACTTGCTCTCAATGACCGCCGTGATGTCCTTGTCCGCCATGCGAAAGATAGCCCAGCGCCGACGGCGGTCGCTGTTGCGGCTCTCCGAGTAGTAGTTCGCAATGATGGGGTACTGGTCTGTGATGAGGGTGAGGATGTGCTGGTAAATCTCGAGTTGGCGTTGCGAAATATCCTCGGCGAGGCCCATCTCACCATTCGCAATGCTCGCCTCCAGCAGCTGCTCGCACTGATCCACGTCCGGGGAGAGCTCCTCGATGCTGTTTTGGAAGGCGGTCAGATCACCAAATACGCCACGGGTATTTCCGTCGTCGCGCAGCTTTGTCTGCAGGGCGTTTGTAATGAAGAGCAAATCACGTGGCTCGAACATGACCGTCTTGAGCTTCGCCTCGCAATCCTCAATAAACTGGCGCTGCTTTGGCGTCATGTAGGAGTGCTCCTTGGTTTGTTGCAGGGAAGAGATGAGACGAATCAGGTCTGGTAGCTGCGCATGCAGGTCCTCGCCCTCCGCCGTGCCGTTCCCGTCCCCACCGGCCTCCTCGCCTTGGTCTCCCTTCGCATTGCCGTAGCTCAGAATACGGCCACCCTCCCGGCGAACGAGCCGTTTCTCCGACATGTACAGGTTGCAGTGGTCAATGATGGTCTTGCTACACCAGAAAGAGCCGCCCTGGACAGCGACATTCTGTTGCAGCTCGGACAACTGCTGCTCGCAGCGCTCGTACTGGTAATCGAGCTGGGCGATGGTGGTGTCGAGCCATGACTGGAAGGTCTGCAAGAACGTCTCATCTCCTACGATGGACTCGAGTTTGTTCTCCTCATTCACGTACAGCTGCTTGTTGCGCTGGAAGAGGGCAGCGGCCGAGGTCATGGTGGTGCGAAACACCTACGGATCCAATGAAACTTTGCTCTGATATTGGATAGATATCAGGCGACAGAGAAAGAAGTCAGGACTCGGTGTCACGGATCACGAGGGAAAGCTGCCCGTCAAACAAAGACACAAAGGACAGCGTGGAGAAGAAGAAAAGCCACTAACACAAAGTATCGCAGCAGTCGTGCGCGAGTGGGACAGCAACCACAACCGGGACAGCTACACGTATTCCTTTCGTGTGATTGAGAAAGAGAGAGAGAGAGAAATGGGACAGAGAGGAATAGTGTGCGGAGCCGTGGCAAATGGGAACGTTTTATGATTATTTGTGATTTTCCAAATGAGCCGAAGAGCGCGGTGTCATCATCACTGCAGGGAAGGAGGGGCTCCCCCGCCCTCTGTTCGACAAAGGTAACAGTGCCTCTGTTTCATCTAATGTGAAGAGAGAAAGTTGCTTTTCGCTTGAAGTCATTCATGCCTGATTTCTTTTGTTTTGTTTTTATGCACGTGCGTTGTGTTGACACACACGCTTGGTACAGCTGGGTAGACTGCTTTATATAGCATTGTTCTTATCCGAAGAGTAGGAGACCAGGAAGCAACCTTCGGCAAAGATAGGATGCCCCATTCGGCGACCTCTGCTCCATGCTTGCCTCTGTGCTTTTCCGCTTCTCGCTCGTTCTATGGGTGGTTTGGGGTACTCTCTTGGCTGAGCAGTTCCTCGAGACGCTGCTTCCATTCGTCGAACGCGCGCGATGCCTCGAGGTCAGCGTCAAATTCATCTTCTTCCTCGTCCTCTTCTTCTTCGTCACCTTCGTCACGCTCAAACGTGTCAGACGTGGTAGCCTCTGACGAAGTTGCCTTGAAGGAACCCGCCTCGCTTCCCTCGGTGCGCCGCCGCAAGAGAGACGCACGGCCAGACGCGTCAACAACGCCATCCGGAAACAAATCACTGTCCTCGTCGCTAAAGTAGGTGTCTTCATCATGGCGGTCTCCCTCTTCTTCAGCAACAATGGTTTCTGCCAGATGAGACGGCTTCCGCTCTGGCAGGGTGAGCCGTGACCGCGACCTCGTCGCGGATGCGGGCGGGATGCGTGACGGAGTGTTTCCACTGAAAGTAGGGCCGGCAGCAGCGTAGGCGCTCGTGATGAGTCCCAGGTCCCCAAACAAATCTTCCTTGGACAAGGGAGGCTCCTGTGGTGCTTGTTGGGACCCTCTGGGATACATCACATGCTGGATCGGCGAGTCTGTGGTGTGCTCATAGCTTGTGGGAGATGGTCTCAAGTTCCTTAATCCAGGTCCCTCCTCTGCCTCTACAAAGATCTCGCTCTCTCCGTCAACCAACGGCTGCCCCTTTTCACTCCGATCCCCCGATACGCCTTCTCCGCCGTCGTAGCGTCCTGGCGATGGGTCGTCACGTGCCGCCGCATTCTCTCCATCGCCAAAGAGCGACGCTACAACGCGCTGGTCCTTGCGGACACGGCGCTGCATCAGCGCAAGCAGTTCATCGACAAGCTCCGCCTCATCGACAACGTCTACAGAAGCAGCCGACAGAGCTGAACGGTTCGGAGACGGACCGGTTGACGCTGCTGTCGCTCGATCTTCCCTCTGATGACGCGGTGGATGCAGAAGAGGTGTAGGAGACTTCTCTTCCGGGCGTCGCTGGTTCTCCCGCGTGACCACGGGATCATTGTGCTTCGTCGCCTTCCGCACTTCACTCGTTTGGGCAAGCACAGGATCGCTTGTGTGCACTGGCGCCTCATGAGGAATCACTTTCTCATACCCCGAGGAGTCTCGCACACGAGAAAAAGGCGACTTCCCTGCGCTGTAGAACTGTTGCTCCTTGACGTGATCGGGGTCCGACGCGTGGCTTTGTTCTCCCTGGATCGGACGGCGCACGGGTGTGTCACGAGTCTGATGATGACTCGACTGCCGTGTCGGCTCCACGGGAGCCTGGGGAGGCACCGAGAAGACCACGGGTGCAGACGTCTCCTTCCGGACCTTGCGGTCCCGCGCCACTGCATGGCCTTTGGTGCGTTCCATGGTGTGCGCATCCTTTGGGGGAGCCCGGCTCTCGACGGTCAGCTTTTCGTTTGCCAGCCGCTCCACCACCTTCTCGAGTGCTTCCACATAAGCGGCATACGCGCGCTCTCGCTGCCGATGGTGATTCACTTCCTTGCGCAGTCTTCGGCACTCGCGTTGGAGTGTGTCGTTCTGCAGGCTGCTTTCATATAACAGGCTGCGATAGAGTCGGAGAACGTCCTCGGTGGACGCATGGCGGTCTCGCTTGTTGCCTTGGACAAGACGCGTCGCCATGTGCGACTCCAGGTGCTGGAAGAACTTCTCCATTGGTGCGTGGCGCTCTGAACGGGATGAAGAATGGGGCGGATGGCACCTCTCTTCTCTAGGATGAAATGAGTTGCTACACGAGCGCTTGTGCGGCTGACTGTGTATTTTCTTCGGCACCGCTGCGGACGCGTGGACGCCATCGGGTGGCCGGTGGTGTCGCGAGGAACGTGAGGGATGACGGTTCATGGCCTTCTATTTGCGTTGCTCTATGGGATATGACACGCCTCCTGTCGTGGAGGACCCTCTATCGAATGTTTTAACGAGAAGGAGCTCGTCAACAAACAAGGTGCTGAGCTCGCGACTGGGAAATGCGGTTGCACACGTTTTTTTACCGCTCTTGTGCAACGAAGAAGTGAAGATGGGAGGCGAGAGAATGCACAAGAAATGATTTTATTAGAGTCGACATAAACTTATCCCTCTCTTTCCCTCTTTCCTAGATGCAAGACACAACGTCCCACAGGGCTTACGCGGGGGATGGACATTGCCAACCCAGCGTGAGCCCATTGCGTTTGTGTCGCCCAATGTGACACAGTGCCCACGTCGCTCCTCCTCCGACTTCAACCGGCGCGCGGTGCCGTCTGTCTTCCGTCAGGAGATGTGAGCAGACGACTTTATCGCATGTGCGACCAAGCCGACCAGCGCATGCTCTGGTGGCAGCAGAAAAAAGAGGACCTTTCACGCGCATCTCAGTGAGGCACCTGTTCCATGTTACTTCGCGTATTGAAATGGTAATGCACGATTGCCTCAGTGTTTCGTTTCGTGTCTGCGTATGTGGATGTGTGGATCAGTGGCGATGTAGAAATGCGTGGCAAGGTCGTCTGGCGTGAATACGCATTTGTGCAAGAGCCGCTCAACCACGCAGGGGGTCTACTGCCGTGTCTGCCGCAGGCGACGGAACGCTGCTGAAATGTGCGAACGTACGTATTATCGCTTTCGTAGAGCAATCACGGACACGAAAGAAAAACATATGGGCGCGACCTATTTATTTTCGACACAGAATGAAGTGCAAAACAATCACTCAAAAACGAACGGAACCAACGGAGGAGGGAGAACAACGGTAGCGCCGAAAGCAAAGCTCTCGAAGCTCGAATACCGAGGCTAGCAAGGACAACAAAAGTGGATAATAGGGGTTTGCAATTCGCTCTGTGGAAAGAGTCAAGGAATACCGTTAGGGCTTCGCTTACTCGTCATCGGGGAGCTTATCCAAGTCCGAGTGGGTGACAGGCTTGGGCAACGTCTCCATCTTGATGCGGATGGCCGCGAAGGGCGACTCCAGACCCGTAATAATAGACTTGTCCTCACGAATGCCCGTTCCGCTGTATGCGTCACCAATCATCCAGCCGCCCAGGATGGCGTAGTACCCGTCCTGCTGGGTGAGCTTGAAGAGCTCCTGGTAGATCATGTCACGCTCACCGTAGTTGCCTTGCGACTCCGCCTCGACCGCGCCATCGCCCGTGGTGATAGTCACGTTACGCCCCACGCGACCGACAATAGGCTTCTTGGCGTAGCCCGTGGCCTTCAGCTCCTCGGTGAGCTCGTACTCCGCCTTGAGAATGGCAGGGTGCTCGGGGTGGTTGTGGTAGATGATGGGGAGGATGGCCTTGTTGCTGGGGATGAGCTTCCACATGGGCTCGAACACCATGAGATCCTCGTACTTCTCGGGAAGTAGGACATCGCACAGGCGCACCTTGTCCGATGGAGACGGCTTCCAGTTGGGGCCACGCTCCTCCTTCGCCGCGTAGTAGTCGGCAATCGCGCTCTCCCACATCCACGTCTTCCAGACCGTCGTGACGGGCACGTTGTCGCTGTCAACGACCTGGCCCTGCTCATTGAAGTGGAACTCGTCGAACATGACGCACAGCTTGCCCTCGAGACCCACCGCCTGAGCGGCCTCCATGCAGTACAGGGCCGTGTACTGCTCCTCCTTATCGTCGTCCACGCAGAAATGCACGCGGCCCTTGGCACCGCAAGACGACCACGCCATCTTGAGGTTGCGCTCAATCGAGAAGCCGGAGCTACGGGTGTGTGTCTTGTCGAGGCCAATGGACTCAGCCCACTTCTGCTGAATACGGCCGCACTCGAGCAGCGTCGAGGCGCTATCGGCGTTGTACTCAAAGCACTTGAAGGCACCCGTCTCCGCGTTATAGGCAAAGTCGAAGCGGCCGCTGATGAATGTCTTTTGGTGATCAAAGCTGTAGCGCAAGCGAGACCAGAACTCCTCGGGAATGCCAAACACCTTGAGCTTCTCGTCATCCTTGATCACCTCGGCGGTGGCCTCCAGGAAGATGTGGTGCAGCTGAACGCCTGTCGAGACGCACTTGAGATGCATCTCCTGGTTCACCTCGTAGTAGCTGGCCTCCGTCTCCTCCAGGCGACTGCGGCTCACGTCCATGCCGAACTCCTCCACAAACAGCTTTTCAGCCGGGTTAGACATATCGAGCCAGTCCGGCTTGGACTCAGTCGGGGTGAAGTTCTTCCGGACCAAGTACGGCTTCGCCGGTAGCACCCACTTGAGCGAGTCGTGCAGCGGCGCGTGCGGGGCGCCCTCCTCGCGGTTCTCCACCCCAGGAAAGGTCACCCACCCCAGCGGGGTCTCGACGTCGTTGGGGTCAATGTCGTCAACGACGGTCCACTTGTCCGCCGCGGCGTCGTGCTGCAGCTTGAGCTTGTAGGCGTAGCTCTTGCCTCCCCAATCGTGGAAGCGGTAGTTCTGGTCGGCCACACAAACGTAGTCCTCGCCCACCTCCGTGATGACGCTGACATGACCCACCCAGCTCGACTCCGACGAGGGGTAAATGAGAAGGGAGTCGGCGACGGGCTTGGCGTTGGTGCCGTTGCGAGCGGCGAGCGTCGGAACCGCTTTGCCCGTTGCCGCGTCATGCACCTCCTTCACCTGGAAGATGTGGCATGCCCAGTTCACGTCGGGTAGCACGAGGCCCTTGCGGTCGTAAAGCCAGCGGCGAGCGAACTCCACGCATTGGTACTTGAAGCCGCAGAAGAGGTCGTCGCGGATGCTTCGCTCACCAGAGAAGAAGTGGTCGTGCTTGTTACTGTACGCGGCAATCTTTCCAGGAGCGTAGCCCTGAATTTCCGCGTAGGGCACGTGGTTGGGGCGGTCGAAAGAAACGGTGAAGGGCATGTTCGTTTGTTTTGCTTTCTGTGAGTGATTCCTTTTTCTGGGGGGAAGAGAGATTGGATTGCTCACCTTGTTTTCTTACGAAAGGGTGTTGCAGGTGCGAAAACGAAATAACAATAGTAATAATAATAAGGGTAACAGTACAATCGTCTTCTCGAATTATATCAAGGAGACGTGAAGGGATGATTTAATTAGCGGATTCCTGTGACAAGGGAAAGGAGAGATAGAGGAGGGGGGTGGGGGCAATCTTTGATAAAAGAAAGCCGTAATAGGTCAATGATGGCAATGACAATAAATAGAAAGAAGTGAATAATAATAGAAGTGAATGCAGTAGCTGCAACCAAAGAAAAGATCGATAACGAACAGAGAAAAGAATAATGGTAACTTTCTAGTTTCACGTCAATGCCACCAAGATACAAGGAGAGGAGCGTATTTGCACGAACAAGGAGTTCGTCGCCATGAGGACAGATGTGGAGACCTTCTCCACTGTTTTCTTTTTTCTCCTCTCTCTCCCTACCTTGCAGAGGGGAACACAGAAACGCTCTCGTCTACCTCATGTGAAATCCTGACATAATAGAATCACGTGTCGCCTCGGGAGTTTCAGTTCCAATGGACCGAGTATGCGCTTTCATCGCCGTCCTCTCCTATTTCTCCTTCCATGTAGACTACTTCGTTTCATGCTTTGGCTGCGTGGCGACAATGCACCGCCATCTGTGATAAACCCATCAGCAGGATTCGCTAAATAAATAACCGCCGCCGATAACAGAATGCCTCGTCCAGAGCAAAGTGATGAAACCAAGAGAAAAGGCCAGAGCGATTGCATCTCAACCACAAGCGGTGGAAATCATCCTGTGAGAAGTGAAGACATACGGTAGGGCGGCACAACGACTCCTCGAGTGGTTTCTCATCCTAATGTTCTCCTGCGGTCAGCGCTCACGATACTGGTGATGTTTACGACGATGACGATGGTTTCTCGGTGCTCCCTGATGGCTTTGGCTCTTCATAGTCTTGCAACAGACCAGGTCGCAGCCCCACCTCTGCATTCGCCCTTGTCATCGCCTCCGGCCCCAGCTCCCGCTGCGCCGTCTCGCGTTCGTCTGTCAGCCTTCTCGTCTCCTCTTCCCGCGCGCCAAAGACGCGGATGTGGGAGAGCACCTCCTGCTCCTGAATCTCTCGCCCATCGAGTCCGTACTTCTTTCCGCGCATCAGACTTCTTCCCTCCGTTTCAATGGCCTCCACCAGCTCCGGACGCTTGCCGATCCACCCGTCGTACGTCAGCAGGCTGCGCGGCGGAGGAAGACCGGGGTAGAGGGCCGTGCGGCCAGGGTTGAGCGTGGACTGCGGCACCTCCCATGCCTCGTCCTCAAAGGCGGTCTCGAACTGGTCCAGCAGCAGAGGCGGCACGTAGAGTTCGACCGTGAAGTTCTTGTTGAGAATGAGCTTTTCCTTCGCCTCGTTGCTAATCCGGTGGAACCCCTTGATGATGCTCTGTTGATTGAGCTTTCCTAACTCGTCAAAGAAGCGCGGGCCGCACGAGTACACACTCAGCGCTGGAATGCGAACCACGTCAGCCACCTTGCGAGGGTGCACCATGCTGCCGTCAATGCGCTGCGGCGGCACGCTCACATCGGGCAACTCCGCTGCCTCGTAGAAAACGTTTCGGAAGCCGGTGATGAGCTCCACCTGCGCCTCCTCACGCCGGAAGCGCTCCAGATCGATGAACGGGTCAATCACCATAGACAGAAAGAACCGGACCTGCTGCTGCTGCTGCTCCTGGCGGTGGGTGGTAGACACGGTAGCAGCACCGTCGGCGCCACTGCTCTTTGGCCGAAGAAAGCGTGCCGGAAACGACGACGGGAATAAACTGGTGTCACCATTCTGTCGCAGATGCCGACGATTTGTTGAGCCCCAGTGAAGGAACCGTTCCTTTTCTGGAAGCGTGACCGCGTTCACCGTGTGCGTGTCTCCTGCAACTGCGCTGGCTCCCACGGCTCCCCCGTGAAGCTGGAGAGGGGTCTCCTGCTCGAAAGGGTTGAGTAAGTGTTTAGCCAGCGGCTTCCAGTCCAAGCACCCTGCGTAACTCCCACCCGAGGTGCTTGCCTCGGCAACAGCTCTCCAGTCGGCGTAGAGAGAGGGATGGGGCGAGGGGTACGGCACGGGTACCTCCACCTGCCACGACTCTAACGGCTCCACCACCAGCACCCGCCATTCCTTTTCCGCAGGGCTCTCCTCGCTGGCCTGTGATGGATTGTTAGCGGTGGCTGTCCTCGTGTGGGACGCAGGATGGTCACCTTCTCCGTCACCGTGGCGCGGACCGGGAAGGCTGGCCTCTCGCTTCATGTGCACGTCATGGCTCGGCGGTTCCACCGGACCGTAGAGGTCTCCAATGGTGTTCAAAGGCAACACGCGAATGCGACTCTCAAAGGCCAGCGAGAGCGTGTCGCGACCGCGGGGCTTGTTGAAGGTAATGCCAGACCGGCGGAGGCGCTGCACGCGGTTGTCGTCCAGGCCTGAGTAGAACCCGCGGAAGCATGTGTACAGTGGCGCTGAAACTACGGGATACGACACCGGGAGCAGCCCGGGGCGGGTGTGCAGAGGGGATCCAGACCGCATGTGTGCTAGGAGAGAGAGAGAGAGACAGAGACAGAGAAATGGGGAACTACTTCAAAAGTGCGTAAATACCCGTGGACGAGCACAACGATATATAGACACAACCCTTCGGATCGTTACTGTCCGTGCAAGGACCCAACACCACGAAAGAAGGAGAAGGAGCGAAACGGGAAACGAAGTGTCCATTCTCAAGGTAGCGTAGGAGTCGCGCCTGTCTCCCTATTCAGCTGTCTTGACGCAGCAGAGCTGCTACCATGCCAGCTTCGGATTGGCGGTCCCCAGCTGGATGAGACACATTTTCTTCTTCTTTTTTTTTACGCGTTCACATTTTTTTAGCTTCGACAGCATGAGCGAAATAGAGCACATACGAAAGAAAGGACTCCCAACATGGATGACTCGAGAACGTTGACAGTCTTGGTCACCCATTCAGAAGCAACCTTGACAAACCTTCCTCCGCTGCTTTGTGAGAACTATCCTTTGCACTACACCAACTTTTTGTCTTTCCTTCTCTTTCGCACGTCTGATAGAAGCATGGTAACATGCGTGCTTTGAAAGGCAGCGGAGGCAGCACCTTTATGCTCTCCTCTATGAAGGGACACGGGTGAATCTGTGAAAGCGGTTGGTGTATGAGAATGAACTGTCCAACCCTTCAGTGGGGCAGGAAGATGAAAAAGGCTGCAAACTGTGGTAAATGACGGTGGGCGTCCCATGTCGCGCACAGAGATGACGAGCAGCGTGAGAGGGGAGGGAGGAGGGGGAGGAGGACAGACCTATCCCCCGTCGCCACCACCAGCAACCGCGGTGCTTCCTCCCCATCACACATGTCTGGCTCTGCCTACTTGTTCTGGGAAGCTCCCCATTTGGTAAGAATGAGGGGCTGCACGGTCGCCGTCCCTTGACGCCCACCCGTCCGTGTGGTATTTGCTGAAACTAAGTTCAATGCTGCGACCCCGGTCGCGCCGGCTCCAGCCGCTACCTTCCCTCGAGCGCCACGCTCTGTGCGCCGCTTGGCCGCCGTCGGCTGCCCGACATGGGCATTGCCTTGCCGGGTACTCTGATTCTTGTCATCGTCCTCGTCGCTCTCGTCGACGTCAACCTCCACAACCAATGGGCCGCCCGCGCGCTTTGCTGGACCTGCTCGCCGCCGCTGTGGCCCCGCAGACGCCGCAGTCGCGCCGGCTATCACAGGGTGCCCGCCATCGTCATTGTCCATGGGGTCCTCGTCGCCACCCGTGAATCGAAGAGGGGCAGGGACGCCGCCGCCCATGTGTCGGGTGAGAAACTCGTCGACCGTCACGCGGTCCAGGCCATCGGTCGGGAGCTCCTCCAGGTCTTCCCCGAGAAGCGCGTCGTAGCCGGTGGGGTCTTTCTTGGTCTTTTCCGCTTCCTCCTCGCCCGAGGGATTGCCTCCCTGGTTGCCATGACGACTCTGGCGTGCGAGCCCCTCTCCCGCCCCTGCCTCGCGATCCACGCCCAGCATGGCCTTCATGTGGTCCAAGAAGAAGGGCGGCATGTCGCCGTCCACCAGGGCGCCTTTGTGGGAGGCTGCCTGCCGCACAAGGGCATCGCCCGCTGCATTCCTGTCGTTGACGTCAAGTGCATCGCCACCGGCATGGCGATAGTCTGCAAGGCCATCGAACATCTCACCCACGCGAGAGAAGCGGTCGCCGCGGCCGTCATTGTCGACATCGTCTTGCCCGGTGTCCTTGCGATCGTTGTCTTCGTCTTCGTAATCACGGCCGCGCCCGCGACCGCTGTTGCCGTCCTTCTCCACCCCCGCTGTCAGCTCTTCCAATTCCTTGAAGAACTTCTTTTCGCGCTCAATCTTGCAGCGCCTCATCTCGGTGTTGACCACCTCTGGATTTAGAATATCCTCGGACTCCCCCAACCGTTTCCAGATCATCTTCTGCGTTGTGTGAAGCATTTCATTAATCTTGTCCTCAATGGCGTTGCGTTCATTCTTCTCGGCAAATGCGTAAACGGCGGCAGAGAGCTCCATCTCGGAAAGCACCTGGCACGGAGGGCGGATGCCGCTACTGAAGACCTCGGCCACCTTGGTGGCAATATCCACCGAACGAAACTGCGGAATCGCATTCGCGTAATGGAAGGCATCGCCGTGGGCAGCGGCGTTGCTCTGGCCGGGCCCCGCGGGGCCGTCAATGTCTCCAGCGTTACGGCCCAATGCTCCTCTTCGCAGAATGGCTGCACGGGAGACAGCGCTGCGTTTGTCGCTCGCTCGAATCTCCTTCAACATGTCGCCTGGATTGGCCACCACGTCCATGTATTGCTGACCAAACCGAATGAAATTGGGCTGTGGGAAGGCGGCCGAATCGGGATCGCTAAAGTCGACCGAAAGCCGCATGAGAGGAAAGCGGATGTTTGGATGGAAACTGAGAACATCGTCGGGAATGCCAGCGAGCTGCTGCTCCGCCTCCTCGATCATTTCTTCCACAACGTGGCGGAGGAAGTCCTCTACTTCATCGAGGGTGCGACCGCGTGGGTTGTCGTGGCAGAGCTCAATAGAACGCCGCACGACAGGCCGGACGCTGCGCAGGGGAAATGGAGTGAGGCGGTACGAGGTGCCACGCACTTCCAAGATACCGTACTGCTTCGGATTGCACTCGAGTGGCGTAATAGACGTTAGGATGGAGCTCCCTGGCTGGACAATGTCATACTTGTACGGGGTCGGCTCTGGCACCATGCGCTGCTCATGCTCGTTTCCCCAAATCACAAGTTGCATCCCGAAAGGGGCTAGCATGTCTTCGGTGATCCCGGACTTGCTCCGTGAGTCCCGCATGCCGCGGTTCTGGTGAAGCAGCAAGATGTTAAACCACCGAATGGGAATGCCGTTTGCATCGAGCTGCTGCTTCGGTTTGATGAAGTGCACCTTGTTCAGTCGGAAGCATCGGTGCAACCGGTCGTCTCGAATGTTGCCCAGGCCGTAGAGCGCAACGTACGTGTGCCCCTTCTGAAGAAGCACCGGCTGAATGACAATGTCCTCGAGTGAGTCAACCAGTCCCAAGTAATTCAAGTGGCCATTGTTGGCGAGGATGTCCAGCGAAGAAGTGCCCCCGACCGGGTCGTCGTGGTTGCCGTGGATGGCGAACACAGGGAGCGAGATGTTCATGTTCGGGTCCTGCCAGTTGGCGAGGGGAAGGCCGTGGGTGGGGAAGTTCACTGCCGGGTCACTGCGCAGCGCGAACTCAATCGGCTTGTCGCCCCACAGGTACTTGCGAAAGAGGGTGCAGGCACGGTTCATGCACCCGAGGCTGGGCTTATTTTCGTGGAACAGATCACCGCCCAAAAACATGCAATCGACATTGTGCTCCACGCGAGCCGCACGGAGGATCTCCTCAAAGGTGGTAAAGCTGTCGTCGCCACGCTTGGGATCGCGCTCCATGTAGCCGAGGTGGTTGTCCGTGGTCAGGAGGATCTTAAACGTCGAGTCGACTGGATCCGTGGAAGACGACGAGGCGCCGGAAGCCCGTGCGGTGCTGGTCATGGTCACCAGGATGGTTTTTCAAAAGCAAACCACAGAGAATATCACAGGCCTCGGAGAACTAATTGTGTGAGATACCGTCACTGGGTGCAATGATAGAATAGAATCAATGTCGTGTCGACACCAATCTTTTTCTTTTTTAGGTTTTTAAAAGATTATGAGCAATATGGTCTTGTCTATGTGGAAATGGATGTATGTCTGTGGTGCTGGTGAGACACCGCCTTGACCCCACAGGCCCTTTACACTTCTTCTTCGTCTTGTGGCTGTCTGTGTGTGCGGAGGGTTTCTGGCTTCTCTGTGCAACGTTGCTGTGAGGGAGAAACAAAAGGAAATGTGCAGAGGAAGACGCAGAGAGAGAGGATGGTTCACGACACCATGGTAGAGTTAATAATGTCTAACGCCCCTAAGAGGAGGACTGACCAATCCAAATCAACACTATCGACGGAAAGAAGCATGCGTACCCCCAGACAATGAACGGAACCCCACGAGGTCCCTCCACGTCAAACGCTCTCCCCACCTGTGCAACTCAGAGATCAACACACAAACACTGCCATGTGACGATGCTCTCGTGAGACCAGTCAGTAAACTCATGTTTGTACAGAGGTTGTGTTAGAGCCCCAGAGTTAGATCACCGTTCAGAGCCACTCTTTTTCGTTTTCATCCCTTCTCAGACACGCGGCACTCCGTTCATCATCTAGCTTTAGATGTCATTGTTGTGCTTTCTTTGCTGTTTTTTGTTGTTGTGCAGCTTTAAGAAGTGTGAACAGAAACCAAACGAAATGTCAACAGGCGTCGAAAGAGAAAGAACACAAGGGCACAAGCTGCCCTTCTTGCCATTCACTAGTGGTGTGCAGCACACCAACACAACCGCAAGCCACATCAGCAACGTGGCGATCCGATCCAGTCACTACAGGACTTCCCAAGACAATCAATCCATGCATTTGCGAGAGATAACAAAAGAGAATGGCAGAAAGGGAAATGTGGGCAAGCTCTTCTCCATGACCTCCCCATCTGGGTGGCCATAGCCATGGCTGCCTGATCCCCATCTTCGCTCCCCGTCTTACAACTGCACCCACTTGGGTACGGGCGTCTTCGTCTGGTAGTCGCGCACGGAGTCCTTGACGGCCTTGACCTTGCCCGTCTTCTTGTCTGTCTCCCAAAGATGAGCGGGGAGAAGACCCGCGGTGTTGCGGTGCATGGCGACCTCTGGACGATTGAACTGCGGCATCGGGTGGTGCTGGCGAACCTCCCAGTACGTACGGATCTTCTGCGCCTGCTTCCACGGCGTGATGCCATCGACAAACTGGAACAGATCACGCACCTCGTTCTCAAAGTTGCGAATGTACCCATGCGGACGTGCCTTGTAGCGCCAGAAGCGATTGAGGGAGAAGAAGTGGCTGGAGCCGAGGTCATCGTTGCGCATCGTCTCCTTGATGATGGGCTGGTCGGCCTCCTGAATGGCGATCCATTCCCATGGGGTGTACTTGTGCATGTAGCCCTGGCGAATGTAGTCGCGGCGGTGTGAGATGGAGAGAGGGCGGTAGTTCTCGGGGCGACGGTTGTCAAAGGCGGTCCAGCCATCAATCTCCGTAATCTGCTTCGTCGTCCGGAACTTATTCTTGGCCTCCGTGTCGTTGCGCGGCTCGTATTTCTCCAGGAAGTGCTCCTTGCGGCCTTCGAGGCTCGCAGCACCCGCCGCAGACGACTGCTTCTCATTCATGGGGTCGGCCACATCAATGTAGCGGCGGAGACCCTGGGGTTGGTAGCGTCGCGACATGTCACCCACCGTGCGCTCTGGACCGTAATTCTGCCGTTGCCAAATCATCACATTCGCCAGTGGGATCTCCTCCACGACCACGCCCTCGTTGGCGGTGGTGCCGCTTGCAAAAGCGACGGTGACGGTACGCGGCTCCGGGTTGAAGAAGGGCTGATGCAGGTATTCCACAATGACGCCGCGCTGGAAATCACCCGCCACGCTTGTCACGTTCTCTTCTGCAACGTTCGTCACGTTCGTGGCACCGAGCTGGTGCTCCGCAAGGTGTTTGGGGCTGCGTCCGAGCTGGCGGCGCGCGCGGACAGGCAAGCCCGGCCGGAGCCCATCCACGTGCGTTGCGGGTGACCACCCTTCTACTCCATGTGCTGTTGCCTCCTCCCATAGGGCGTCCTGTGTCTCGATGTAGTTGCCTCTGTTGTAGTGGTAATCGTGGATGCCGTAGTTGAGGTGATGGAACGCACGCGCGCTCGGGCTGACCTCCAATGGGTACGTCGTGAACTGTTCGTCGGTGGTCTGAAAGACCTCGCCCGAGTCCAGGCGCACCGTCAGTGGCGTCACACTCCTTTCCGAGCCCTTGACGACAGCATAGAGGGCGCCGTCAATCGAGATGGTGGGGCTTCCGTGGCCGGACGCAGACGCCGCCGCACGCTCACGCGCAGCGTTCAGCTCCTTCTCAAACTTGGTCGCAGAAATGGTCATGACCGCGCCCGTGTCCTCGGCCTGCACGTCCACCACAGGAACGGCGGTAGGGAAGCCACCACCGGGGTTCGGCACCACCTGCCCGTACTGCTCCTTCTCCGGAATGTAGCGCTTCCCTTGCCAGAGGCGGCTCCACTCATCGAGCTGCCTCTGCGTCTCCGCGTGCACGTACTCCTGGTACATCTTCTGCTCCTCCGCCGTAAAGTGCTTCAGCACCTCGGGTGGCTGTGCATGCTTGATGACGGGCTCCGGCGCCTTGCCAAAAGTGTCCTCGACAAAACCACGACCCAGACGCTGGGCATAGCCAGGGATCATGAGGAGCTGGTTAAAGTATCGGCTGCTGAGAAGGTGTTCGCGATGATCGGTGGTACCGAGGGCGTCCTTCTCGTGCTGAAGGTGCAAGCCCAGGACGCCGCTCGTCCCTGTCACAGACTCTACAATAGTGGGGGAGGGCAAGAGATAGACACCGAACCAGCTGCGCAGCGTCTCCACGTCCACCGCCATCTCGTCGTCCTGGAGTTTCATGCGGCTCGGGTCAAAGGGAGTCTGCTCGCACAGCTTGTCCAGTTTCAGGCGTCGCGCGTCACGTTCCTGGGCCGTCTCGTTGGCCACGGGCTCGAGGCCGTGCTTGAGGGCGAGCTCGCGGCGCTGCTGGTGGTGCGCGCGGTAGCGGGTGAAGAGCTCCCATTCGAGGAAGTCGGGACGCTGCTTCATGAGGGAAAACCCCTCCGTGTCCTTGTGCATGCGACTGAGGCGGTTTGCGCGGAAGTCGGGGAAGGGTTTGAAATAATCCAGCGGACGCTCCCCGCGCGCATTGCGGTGGCGAAAGACAAACTCGTCGACGCTTTGCTGGATCGGGACACCCAGGTGCATCTGGCTTCGCTCGGTGAGGTCGGGTTGGTTGTGTGAGATGCGGTCCTCGCGGCGCTCTAGGTCGAAGCGGTTGTTGATCAGGTGACCCACGCCCTGCGTCGTCTCCCCACGCAGGTACGGGTTCACGTGCTCATCGGTCATGTGGTGGCGGTACGCGTTGTTCTTGAAGGCCGCCGCGTGTACGAGGCGCTCATCATGCGTGTGTTTCCGTTGCGTGCGTTTGTCGGGTCCCGCATCCTGCACCAAAGCGCCTTGGCGACCCAGGCCGAAGCGGCGCTTGCGAGCCTGCTCCGCGCTCTGCTCTGCCGCCTCCTCGCGTGCCCGCAGGCCGCTGACGAGTTCCTCGGTCAGTGCTTCATCGAGTTTGGGTTCGTCTGTGACGGTGTTGCGCGCGTACGCACGGAGCACGTACGCGTCCGTTGACGGGGCCGCGGCCCCGAGTGCGCTCCTGCCCTCACCGTCCGCGCCCTCC
Organism: Herpetomonas samuelpessoai; assembly: GCA_030849835.1. NCBI lineage: Eukaryota > Euglenozoa > Kinetoplastea > Trypanosomatida > Trypanosomatidae > Herpetomonas > Herpetomonas samuelpessoai. Next base: position 33,959 of record JASAOC010002029.1, read on the forward strand.
GCACCGCTGCCACCGCGTAGGTTCTGTTGAGCCTCATCCATGGAGGAAGGTTGCATGCCGGGCGGCAGCTGCGTTGCCGCGTACGGCGTACCCTTTGCCTGGGCCAGGTAGCGATCCATGTCGTAGCCCTCAAAGGGAGCCCGGGTAGAGCGCTGCATCATGGTGAAGTCGAAGCGCTCCTTCGCACGGAGGCCGTACTCAATGCGCAGGTGCTCGTCCACGGAGTCGTCGTACGCGCGGCTGACCTGCGCTGCCATCTCCCGACGTAGCTCGGCTCCACTGAGGCTAGACGCCAACGGCGGTGTGCTCGTAGAGGAGGCGGCGTATTGGTACCGATCCACCATCGCTTGCTGCCGCAGCGGCTCGCCGCTGGTCGGGCCGCTGTGCTGAATCTGCGCCTTCACCTCCGTAGATTTGTTCTCCGGCAAATGGGACGCGAAACGGTCCTCTGGGACAAAGCGGCCAAGGTACTTGGCACGCTCCTCCCCGGACCGGAGACGGCCCGCCGTACGCGCTGCCTCACGCGCCGTCGTGGACATGCTCTCCACATCGTGCTCCAGCCACGCGCGCCGTGCGGAGGCCTCTGCAAAGTGCACGGGGCTCTGCGCGTGGTGGTAGGCCACCTCTCCGCCTTGGGCGAAGTTACGCGGGGCGTACTGCGGGCTGTAGCCTGTCGCCGGGTCGCGGTAGTAGTCCTTGTGCGCCAGGCCACCGAGGGGGTCCACCTCCCCAAACAGCTCCTGCTGCAGCTGCGCCGCCCAGTCACCACCACTGCTGCTCGCCGCGTTAGTGGACGCCGACGGGATGTGGTACGACGTCGCGCCGCCCGCACCACTACCACCGCGACCTCCCCCTCGACGCTGCTGCGTGTGCTGCTCCGATCCGCGAGAGGGGTGGGCATCGCCACCACCACCACCCGCAGGACGGTTTTCTCTAATGAAATGGTGAATGCCGCCTTTCCCGCTGCCGTCTCCTCCCTTGTGGCTCTGTTGGCGCACCGCTGTCATGGGATGGGCCACGGCAGCGGCGACACACAGGCGCCGACGCATCATGGTTTCCGCTTGTGTAAGTTTCGATTGGCTAAGAGGGGAAAAAAAAAACAAGTTTAATTGCGCAGCTTTGCGAGCACCTGTACGTCGATTTGTCTCCAAAGGCTGAAGAGTTCAGTGTCGCACAAGAATCCGGTGAAGTGCACTTTCCCAACAGAAAAAAAAACGCAGGGCGGAAGCAGCTTCACAAAACCCACGAGAACAACTAAATGCGACAAGGGCCCTTACAAATGCAGTATACCCTCACAGCAAAAACGTAAAACACAAAGACAGTACAAATAAACCTAAGAATGCCAAATGGAGGGAATTTCGTGATGAACATAGAGAAAACAAGCATGGTTCAGGGAGATGAAGATGATGATTTACAGGATGTGTGTGTGTGTGTGTGTGTGTGCGGCATCGCACAAATGGTGTCGAGGAGCGGCACCACACCACACGAAGTGTTATTATCATAAGTAAACAAAAACGAACTTCAAGCAGCAGCGCGTGGCCAGAGAAAACCTCACCTGCGCTAGGGAGCCGAGGCACCCGTCAACAGAAGCGTTGGCAGAGTCAGCAGGTGGTGGCGTGTGTATCCGTAGAAGAGCCCAACCTCTTTGAGCCCCCACACACAATATATTTTTTTTTTCAATGATGGCTGAGCCAGACCACCTGTCTCATTAATCAAGAGCTAACCACATCTCTCTGATGCCGTCCCTCTATTGTAATATCCTTTTTCCTTTGATCATCAGGAATTGTTCGTTTCATTTGTCTTTGGGGTGTCACGGGAACAATACAGCACGGGTCAATGTAAGGTGGCAGGCAACGAGAGGAATGCAAAAAGAGGAAGCTTGGCAAAGGAGAAAGAGACAAACACACAGACAGACAGACAGAGAGACAGAGGAAGAAGAACGAGGGGCGACATTCGCGTTCATCAACAAGTGGGTGAGATGTCGAGCCACCCATAGGAGCGAACAGGTGAGGGGGGAGGAGGGAAACACAAGAGAGACGGGCTCTGGAGCGAGAAAGAATACGGGTGTCGCGTCGTGTGGGAACCCATAAGACACAACGCGAGATGTGAAACATAATCCACAATGCATCGCTCTCTCTCTCTCTCTCTCTATCTATCTCTCAGTGCGATAGTCAAGGAGGCCCGGCAGGACTCTGCTACGCTCCGTCGTGGGCGTAGTGAGGGCACGGCCTCACAAGAGCGCAAAGCCCCTTTGGGTGAAGGCGCGGACCATCGAGCAAAAGAAAAGGGGAGAAGTGCACCTATGGTTACCGAGTGGTCGCACCGGTGCCACTGACGGCGTTGGCAGCGGCCATCACGGCTTCGGGGCGGCTGACAGCTTGCTGGGTCATGAACTGCGTAATGCGGCTCTTGGCATCGCGGCGGCACTTGATGTAGCCCAAGAAATTCGACCCCGCCAGCATAAACCCCGCCACAATCATGGGCCAGTTGGTGACGGACAAGAGGCTGAAGATGCCAAGCACCAACCACGCAGCTGTGTAGACGCCCTGAACGACCCAGAAGAACCAGTTGTCGTAGGCGTTCACGCGGTTGTCGGCCTCTGGCGCGGACTCAAACACCCATTGGGTGGAGCCATCGTCCTTCACCTCGTTCCACCACCGCAGGGCCACCAGGATGCGGCCCGTGACATTCTTGACCACCCAGAAATCCGCAGCGCAGCACAGCACCGTAATGACGAACTTGACGATATAGTTGGCGGAGAAGATGCCGCCAAGGATGTAGGTGAGCAGGGCGCCAATCTTGAAAATGACGTGGAACAGCGCGGCGATTGGGTGAACGCCCTTGTAGCCCCCACGGTCGGCGTCGGTCTGCTGCGCGACAATAGTCTCGCCCGGAACCGGCTGCGGGGTGTAGGGTACGTTGCTACCCGCGGCGGGGCTATCGCCGCTTCCGCCGCTAAAGTCAAAGGTGGGTCGTGCGCTGTTGTCAGCCATTATTTTGTTCTACGACGATTGGCGTGCACGCGTGTAAGAGGAGGATAAAGGCGGGGGAGGGTGGTTGCCGTGCTTACAAAGGCTCAGTCGTTCGCCTTCTGAAACGTAATGTACGGGAATGCGCAAAAGGAAGTTTCTTTCAAAGCCTTCCTTTCTTCTTCTTTTTTTCAGGTAGCTAAGTAGACCTTTTCTGTTAGGCTCGGACAGCAAGACAAAAAAAAAAAAAAAACAAGTTCGAAAACAAAACAAGATGCGATAAATGAAGGAGAAGAAGGGAGCGCGTGTAATTGGCCAGGGCGGTGTTCGGTTCTGCAGAGACTGCTGGCGCAGGCACAGCAATGATGCACAAAATATATATGGTCAGTACAACAAGGAAAAAGGGATAGTGGCATCGTCTCCAAAGGGATTCCCACTTCTGTCTTTGCTTGCGCACATGGTTGGACTCCCTTACAACAGCTCGCTGCAAGCATCAATCGTTGGTGTCTTCTCACGTCGCTCGGTCAACTTTGCAGCCTCTTTATTCACCCATTTCCTTCACACAGGCAGTGAGAATCCCCCTTCGGTCAGCCGCCTCACATCCCGTTGTACTGGTGGCCAGATAGGAAACGTCTGCCCGCGCCTCTGTGTTTCACATCTATCACGTTTAGTGTTTTGCTTGGGTGTGTTTTGAGTTAAATATGCATTACAAGAGAACTGGGTGAGTGAGAGAGAGAGGGAGAAGTGTGTGAGAGAGAGAACGATCGCATCCGTCCGAAAGAGAGAGGGAACGAAAAGACACAGCTAGCAAGCCAAAAAAAAAAAACAACAACAACAACCGACCTCGCTGTTCTTCGCATGAACAAAGAGCAGCGCTTTGTGAACGCAAACACAAAAATAATCGCAACGAGCGCAAGAGGCGCCGCCCAGAGCCACTTCAATGAGCAAAAGACGGAGCGAAACACAAACAGGAGAGACAAAGGGAAAGCGTCTGGGGAGAACGGAGAAGACTATGAGCCTTTGAAGGAACAGCAACTTGTCGTTGGTCTTCCCCGCTACCTCCCTTTCTCTGCCTCGCATTGTCTCTTCCTTTTTGTCGTTTTCGTTACAAGCCCTTAAACGTCGTGCCCATGCGCGCCACCGCCGCTGTGCTTCTCCTTCTGGCGCTGCACGAGATACACCATGCCACAGTATACCGTCTCGAGTGCCTCCTGCTCACAGTCACGCCCCTTCACCCGCTGGCACTTCTGCAAGGCACGCTGCTCCTGCTTGCACGTCGGCGCCATCGCAGCGGCCTTGAAGACGGCTGTCTGCTTCTTCTCGTCCTCCAGGCACGCGCGGGATACATCGCGGTAGGGATAGCACTTCTGCATCCCACGCCGCTGAAGGCTCTGGTCCACATAGCTGCCATCAATCTGCTGTGGCACAAAGTTCTGAATGCACGCCTCGAAGTCGCTCACCTCCTGACTGCAGAAGCGGTCCGTCAAGAGCTTTGTCAGGAGTACCTGCAAGTTTTCATTAGAGGCCTGATCTGCCATGGGTGTGAAAGAGCCGTGCACGTAGTTCTAACGTTTATTTTGTGTGTGTGTGTGTGTGTGTGTGTGTGTGTGTGTTATTGTGTTTTCCTTTGGTGATGCCACCCTAACTTGAGCAATCCGTGCGCCAGAGAAGAGTGGTTTCACACGCTCAGTGAAAGGAAAGGAACCGTAACCCTTGGCAATCGAACTTTATTTTTTTTTTTGTGTGTGTGTGCATTCACAACATAGAAAGCGGGAGAAGGGATCGGAGGAAGCGAAAGGGAAGCTTAGGGATGCCGCACATACCCACGTGTAATTTTTTGTTTACATGTTTTTATCATTTCTATAGCCAAAGCACGAATATCATGCTGACCAGATGGAGAAACCGATTGAAAAAGCGCTCCGTCCCAGCGTTGGGTAGGTGAGGCGAGAGCGATTCGCCTCTTTGGACGTTCTCTTCACACTCTCCCTTTACGGATTCTCCACGCTCACATAGCCCTCTCCAGCGTTCATGTGCACAGGCAGAGTAAATATCGGCCCGTGCAGGATATTTGACTGTTACCGTTTCGTTTCGTTTCCATGCTTAGAAGAGGAGGAACACACGGAGGTCAATCAATCCTTCACCCACACACACCTAGCCGCCGCCGCCGTGTGTTCCGCACTTTTCTCTAATAATATACAAGTTTCGATTTAACGAGCCAAAGAAAGCTTTGAATGGGCTGCCTCACCTGCCTATTCACGGTCGTACTGAAGCTGCCGCCGAACCTCAGGCGACGGACTCAACCGTCCCTCGCCGTACGATCCAGTCGATGCCCACGTCGGTGAGGCCCTTCTATGCTCTCCCCGATCACCGTGCCGCTGCTGTCGGCGCACCTGCCGGTGGGCCTGCTGAAACGCGGCCAGCGCCTCATCGTCCTGTGCCACCACACGTCGCCACGCCACCGCCGCCAACGTCACACGGTCCGTGAAGGCGACCAAGGAAAGAAACACCAGCAGCATCACCCCGTAGAGGCGGTAGTTGTCTTTGCGCGAGCAGCGGCCGTAGCCCTGGCAGCAGCCGTGGATGTACCGAGCGAAATCCGCGGCGCGCTCGGTGAAGCAGGTTGTGTAATTACAGCCAAGGAGCTGGAAATATTCATCGGCGCGGGATCCGTGGGTAGGGAGGTAGGTGCTTGACCCATTCACGGGCACCACTCCTTGCAGAGGAGAGCGGGCCTCCTCAAGCGTCTTCTGTGTGCCGTCATTTCCTTCGAAACGCAGAGGCTCATCATGGAGAAGATCATGCAAAGCTGTGCTGCTCGCCGCCCCATCCACCAGCGAGGGCACTGCGTATGCACTTCGACTTCCTTCCTCCAGCATTGCATGGTAGGCGGCTTGCTTGAAGAGAACCTCGAGTGAGTTCGGTGTCATGATATAGATACTCTTCGCTGCCAGGCAGGGCAATAGGTGATGCCGATAGCATCGGCCCTTCACTCCACCGACATCTAAAGTCAGTTTCACGGAGTAATGGAGAGCGGCACTCGATGACTGCCCCACGGAAAGAAAAGAGTGGCGCTGCTTCTGGTGTGATGCTGCTGCCATTTGACTTTGCGTGTACCATGCAGAGCTATCTTCGTCAATGATTTCCTCGCTGCTGGTGCTCGTCACGTCTGGACTCTGTTTGTCATGATCCCGGAACCCAAATGAGGAAAGGTTTGAGCTAACCATGAAGGTGTAGTACCCCAGAGAGAGCAGCAGCACCACCAGGCAAGGCACCAGGGGCCACCAATGCCGTGTTACACGCAGCAGCGGCATGAGCAGCGTCAGGGCCAGCAGCACAAGCGCCGTCACCAGCCCGGCAGCCGCCTGCTGCTGCCAGTCGTCGCATAGAAAGAGCATAGCGAGGTACGCGTTCAAGGTCACAACGCCGTCGAGCTGCAAGCATGTCTGCAACCGCATGTAGCGGCGGCGCAGCGCCAGCGTACCTGGCTGCGTGATGCCCTGGGTGAAGGAGCGCCACCCAAACGCTCGCCGCACTCGCCAGGAAAGTAGACTGGCAAGCACAGATAAGGCAACGCCTGCGTTTACGAGAAACTCCATGGCATGCCTCAGCACAAAGCGGTGAGAGTCCCTGTCTTCCAAATAGCGTGGCGCCACCACCACCGTAAAGTACACGGCGCGCGTGACTTGGAGCGCAACGACCACACCCGCCGCCACAAGAAATCCAGACTTCTCGTACCGCGCGGCACGGAGGGCGAACCACACCTCAAACAACGCATTGATCGCAAAGCAGCACAAGCTGGAGGTGAGGTCGGGCCGCAGCACGTCCTCAAAGCCGTAGCCCTGGCATGCGGTGCCGTCATCAATCACCTCGTACCGCCTGTGCATTACTTCCACGGTGCCCACAATGACCACCGCCGTCAGCATGGACAGTGCTGCGGCGAAGTGCAAGAGACAGTACCGTCGTGCGTCCGTTGGCAAATGCTCATTGCACGCCGCACTCGCATCAAAGACGTTGAAAAAGTGCCACGCCTTCATGAGCCTCCGCTTGAGGAAGTGGCAGCCGCCGGCGAGCCCGCTTCGCTTGCGAGCAGGTGCACGTGCTGTGAAGGGTGGCGGTGGTGCACCTGGGGAGCCACGGAAGGCTGGGAGCAGCGTCTCACGCTCTGCAGCATCGCCCTCACCTGTCACATCATCGATCCTACTGCTATCGTACCGTCCGCCCTCGGACCCGCCCTGCCAACACATTGAACGGCAACCTATCCGCGGCAGACAGGCGCAGCACAAGCAGAGGTACCGGTCGCATCGCAGGTCGCCCTCCAGCATGCCGTCTTCCTCATCCTCTTCATCATCGTCTTCATCGTAGTAGCCCGACTCAGGCACGTCCTCGGTGCGAAGGATCCGCCGAGACCCATATGAGTGGCCTGACAGTCCTTCAGGCGGCGGCGCTGGTGAGGTTGGGTGCGGCACTTCGGAGCGAGTGGCGGATGGAGACAGAGAAGGAAGGAACGCCATGTGTCGTGCCAGGGCTCGTCGCTGATCGTGCTGCGGAAGCTGTTGCGCGGCCTCGTTTCGGTTGGCGCCAGGAGCCCACCAGTCATCCACGCGGTTGCCGCCATGATCGCGGAAACGCTCCAGGAATGAGCGCGGGGCCTTGGAGCGTGGACCACTCGCACGAGCTCCCTCCCTTGAGGGAAAGGTCAACGGCACGGTTTGCGCCGCGACGCATTCCAAAGGCGGCGGGACCACCGCGGGGCCAGGCAGAGGGACGCGCAGTGCCGCCGCGTGGCTGCCAGCGGTCTCACGGCGAGTCGAGAAGGACAGAAAGTCGCTTCCCTCCTCATCTCCGTCTCCCACCGTACCGCCCTCTTCCAACGGTCGGACGCTGCTGCTCCGGCTATGCATGGCAGAGGGCACGGGCTCTGGACTGAGCAAGCCCTCCTCTTCCCTCTCTCTTCTTTCCGAGCCCTCGAGAAGGAGATCGGCATCCACCCAGGCTGCCGCACGAGCACTCGGTTCGGCAGGGACAGGACTGTAGGAAACGTACCGAGGCCGGGGAAGCGTCCGCTTCACCGGACGGCCCCACCCGGCCCGGTCCTCCTCCTCCGCCCACGGCATGGTGGGCTCCGTGGCAAAGAGCGGCAGGAGCGGTGGGGAGCGGCGCAGCGCGGCTTCTTCCTCTTGCACGGACGCGCTGGGCACCGGCGCCGTGAAGATGGCCTCGGGAGACGGCGCGGTGGGCTGCCCGTGGGTCGTCGTGCTTTGTTGTTGTTGTCGTCGTCGTAAGGCGCGCCACTTGCCTTCAAGGGCGCCTTCGGCTCGCTGCTGGGAGTCCCAGGGGCTGTGCTCGACGGCAGAGACAGGTGCTGTGGAGCCGCCGGTGGCAGCCGAACGACCGTCCAGCGGGGGTGTGGCTCGCCCACCGCCATCAGAGGAGGTCTGGTACACCGTACCATGGTGACCGTCGCCACCTATGGAAAGCGGCGACTCGCACCCGTCATTCGCGGCAGCTGACTCCATGCCCTACGTCAAGCGATCTGCTTACGGAAGAGCCGGGTGGGTGCGTGTGTATCTGGAATCGAAAGAAGAAGAAGAAACAAGATACGCTGAACAACGAATTACAGAAGGCATCAACCTATTCAAGGTAAACGTGGCCGTAGATTCTAGAAAACCGGGAGGCGGAAGGCGGGGGAAAGCAACGAGAAGCGAATGCGAACGCGATACGAGAGAGAGAGAGAGAGAAACGCCGAGGGAGAAGACGCGTAAGGTGTGTTTAGCAACTAGATGTGAAAATAATTAAAATGCAAAAATTGTGAAGCAAAGGAAAAATCTTTCACACCCTCCGAGTGAAACAGTGGAAAGAAGGGGGGAACTGGAAGGAGACGAAGGTGAAATCCCTTGCGAGCGACGTTCGCCAATGAGGAGTGGAGAACGTTCCGCTATTTGATTCGGTTTCCTTTACTATGACAAACGGTGCGAAGGAAAGAAGAGAGAGATACACGAATCGAGCCGTGAAGGTTGTTTCACCCATGATGTATTTCTACCGCTCATCTTGTTGGAGGCGCTCATGACAGAATGGAAAACAAGCCTGTCGTGCATTGTCCTTGCGAGCAGCACTCCTTGTTAAACGATTTTCTGTTGGGTTGTTTTCCACCCGCTCCTCCTCCGACTCCTGCCTCTTCCCTGACAAGCAAACGCGCGTACATTGCTGTCTGCGGTTTCCTTGCTGGTGCTATTCTTTTTTGTTGTTGCTGTTGGATTGGGAAAAACAATAGCATTCCATTCAAGGAAAGGAGTGATATACACGGTGGTCACCGTTCGACGATGCGACCAGTAAAAAGAAAAAAAGAAGAAAGAGAATGAATTTCATACATACAGTACATGAACGTCCCTCGCTTCGTGCGATGGGGTTGGGCCAAGCGGTGACAGCGGCCTAAGCGCGCAGAGCAACAGTGGACTGGTAGCGTCAAAGCGTATTCCACGCATTAGCGGTGGTGACTTGCACGAAAAATCTCGCGTGCACAAAGCAGCAAAGGTACTAACCACACACACACACACACACACACACACACACACACACAGCCGTCGAGTCGCGTGAGAACATCAAACGGCTCACTCGAAGCGCTCGACATTCACCTCATGTGCGGCCGCGGCAGAATGGCTCGGCGCCGGTGGCACCTGCACCTCCGGGCGGGGCTGCCAGGTTAACACATTGTACCCATTCGCGTTGAGTCGCCGATCCACCTCGCGCTGCCGGGCAAAGTACTGATGCCTGCCAGCGGCGTCGCGCCAGTCCTTTTCTCGCTGCGCCTCCACGGTGAAGCAGGTGTGCGTGATGGTGTTGCGTCCTTCGGACTCCACGTTCTTCATGGACGTTCCGGCGAGCTGCCGCGCCTTTTCTTCTGCCCGCGATGTTTCTTCGCGCTGCCGCTGCACAAAGAAGGCCTCGCGCTCCGCCGTTCGTCGGCGCCTCATTTCCAAGAGCGCGCTGGCCTTCTCCTGGTCCGTGAGGCGCTCGTGCCTCAGCCGGTCGGTGGGGGACAAGGAAGGATGCAGGCGCTCGGCCTCCGTTATGTTGTAGCACGGATTCCAGACGGGATCGGCTTTGGTGTAGCCTGTGCCAGAGGTGCCAGGCATCGCGCGGCCCGACAGCGTCGTCATGCGCGGTGGGCGAGGAAGTGTCGGTGCGGTCCTCGAGCCTTTGTGGTCGCGATGATCCCTGCCTGTGTCTGCAGTCGTCAATCCGTCATGCTTGGCGTTACTGCTACCTCGAGCATCCGTCGCGTGAAGTGACGAAGGGCCTTCACGAATGGTTTCTGGTTGTGTGCCGGAGACCGCAAGGTTCTCATTTTCGTTTGTGAAGCGTAGTGCATCGGCGGCAGAGTAATCCAGCGGGTGGCGGTACCCTGGGTAATGCTGTCGCGCCTCTGCGTCGAGGCGACGGAGGCCACGGTTGGGCAGTGGCTTCAGGTAGAAAGGAGTTTCGTTGCCAAACAGCATATGGACAATGCTGTAGTCGACGGCAGAATGTTTGTGGTTCGACAATTTCTGTTGGCTTTTTCACCTTCCCTCGGACTATTTGGTGAGGTGATCAGATAACGTGAAAACGAACGCAAGAAAGTCGGCTCCTCAGACGCCAAAAGACAGAAAAAAGTTCGTTTGTCGTTTTCCTTCTTCTTCTTTTTTTCTTTTCTTTGTTTTCTTGCTGAAGTATGAGAACAGGAAATCGGGGCGGAATCATGTGGCGCCACCACCAGGGTGAAACGTGTCATCGCGTCAGCACGAGACATGTTACGGCACGCGCTGAATTACAGATTCGATACAGGCATCTTTGAGAAATAGGAGGTACCTGTTGAGTAGAGGCTAAAACGGAAAGAGAGGAATGAAAGCTGTCCGGTGGCGTTGCCCTCTGTTCGCTCCTCTCGAGCGTTAGATGCACGCTTTTTTCTTGCTTGATTTTTTTTTTGTAAACTTCATTTCTTGTTTACGCGTGGGTGCGCCACCCCAATCGTGAATTTGCAAAAGACAAGAAGAAACAAGATGACGAGACTGTCGAGCCGTGTACCAAGGAAGATGTCGCCTAGCCCCTCCCTGAACGCATGAGGTGGTACAGATGGTGAGAAGTCTGTGCTTTCCGTGACCCGTCCGCTCTGCCACACACACACCCCTCACGGACCTAGGTGTCAGGGTCCTGATTGGCCAAGAGCTGGGTTCGCTGCTTCGCCTGCCACTCGGACTCTGCCTCCGCTTGCACGGGCGGGCCGTCCGCTGTCCGTTCCTCGCTGGCTGCACCAAGATGACCTCCCTGTGCGGCACCGCCGCCACCGCCAGCCGGTGACATGGCATTGGAGTAGCTCAGACTGGCCTCATCGACCAAGTTGGAGTCAGAGGCGGGTGAGCCTTGGGCAAGCGGCTGCTGCAGCTCGGCCTCCTCTGACATTGCGGCGCCGGCCTCTAATGCACTTGCTGAGGTGGATGGGATGTCCTTCACCTGCACCAGGGGTGGTGGCACCGAACCCCCTGAACCACGTGTGGCAGCAGGGGCCGACCCCGGTGCCGCTTGCTGCTCTCGTCCTGCTCCCGCTGTCGCAGCGGCGGCGGGCATGGGTCGGGTGAGCTCCTCCGGCGCACAGGGCAAAGGCTCCTCGGTGAAGAACGGGTGCCGCAGCACCTCCGCCGCCGACGGGCGGTCCGCTGGGTTCCAAGAAAAGATCTTTTGAAAGAGATCGAGTCCCGACTTGGGCAACAGATGCGCGTCGTAACACGAGGATGAGCGCACGTTGCGGTGCTCTGGTGTGGTGGTCGTCGCCGCGTCACGTGCCGCGTCTGCTGAACCAGGGCCATAGAACACCTCTGCCAGCCGATTGGTTCGGTTCCACCGGCCCATCGCCTTGAGCGCCTCCTTGGCACGCGGTAGCTTGTATACGCCAGGAAAGGTTTCCTCTGTGGGAATGCCCAGGATGTCACAGACAGCAAGCAAGTGTTGCGTTTCTTCTGCTGCGCGAAAGAGAGGGGCCTTGAGAAAGAGCTCCGCCACCACGCAACCCATGGACCACACATCCATGGTGTGCGAGTAGTCCGAGAGCCCGAGGTGCAGCTCAGGGGCGCGGTACATGAGGGTCACGACCGTCGGTGTCAGGGACTGGCCCTCGCGGTAGTGTCGCCCCAGACCAAAGTCGCAAATCTTCACCACGCCATCTTCATTCACAAGCACATTGGATGTCTTGATGTCCCGGTGCATGATGCGATGAGCGTGCATGAAAGCTAGCCCGCGAAAGAGTTGCTGTGCTACGCATTTGACGCGAGAAAGAAAGTTGGCCTCGACGTGCGCGGACCCGCGTGCGAGGGAGGTGACGTGCAGGTAGGGCTGATGCGAAGCCCCAGAGCTGTACCGCAGCATATAACTCTTCAAGTCAAAAGGGCAGTACTCCATCACGAGAAAGACATCCTTGGCGCTGCTGCGGCGCGCCAAGGGAGAGGAGGCAGACGGCGGCGGTACCGCAGATGCTGTCTCACCACTCTTACCGTCATCTGGTACCTCCGAGGATGCAGTGCCCTCTTTGTTGTCCTGTACGGGTGTGGGCAGCGGATCCGGATCGAGCACCACGAGCTCCTTCGCCGCGACAATGTTAGGATGGCGCAGACGCATGAGAAGGTCAAACTCGCGTAGCAGGTACGGCGGGAAGCCAATCTGAGACTCCTCCAGCCACTGCTTCTTGATGTGCTTTAAGGCGTAGGTCTTGCCGGTGCTCGCCTCTGTGGCGCTAAAGACAACGCCGTAGACGCCCTGGGCGATGCAGTCCTTGCGGAGGTACCGATTCACATCGCGACACCGAGGCATAGGATGGCCCGTGACGTCCACAACCGCGTGGCAGCACGCTTCCTCGTAACGAAGCCTACACGGGTTGTCGCCGTTTTCGACTCCTAGACGAGCAGACAGGCCCTCTCGCACGCACGTTGTGAGAAATGCCAGGGCTGGCTGCGTGTCATCCTGACGCGGACGCTTTGTTCCACCGCTGCGGACCGAGCCCACATCATCTTCTTTCTCCTGCGACCCATCCCCACAGAGCACGTGCGCCGCGGCCGTGGTGACAAGCTCCGCTGTCACAACACAAGCAAGGGCATCCGTCTCGGGATCGCGATACCGCAGGACGGCGCTGGCAGGCGACATGAAACTCGGGGGAGCGGTGATGGGCAACATCAAGGATGCTTGCGGCTGTGGGCTAGTTCGTGGATGATCGGCTTCCGACGTTGATGCCTGACCAGCTCCGGCAGTCGTCTCTACAGCGGTCGTGGTCATACCTGCGGCAGCGGCCTTGGCGGCAGCGGCAGCGCGCTCACGCCTCTCGCGGAGCTCACGGATCTTTTCCAATGCCGAGGACATGGAAGTCTAGAAATGAAAACAAACAGGTTATCAGAGGGTTGCCACACAATGGCAAGTTCGCATGTAAGACAACTTCAGAAAAGAAAAAAAACGAGAAGTCTGCTCTGTGTCTACTGTCGCAGCTCTAAATGAAACAAACCCAAGGGGAAAAAAAAAACTTTGCGGCTTAGCGGCCTTGACCTCTACGTCACTGTCATGACAAGAAGTTAGTCACGCAGGTTTTAGAGAAGAAGATGAGCGAGGAGTGAGTGCACTGGTGTCAAGAAGGAATAATAAAAAAACGTCTCATTCGAGCTTCTCATGGCTTCAAACATACAGTGCCCTTGCTGGTGCAAGAACGCGGGAGAGGGAGGGAGGGTTGTCGAGACCTCAGGTTGGAATTGCCCTACGAGTGTGGGAGCCACTCATTTTCTGATGAACTTCTCAGGAATAGCTTGCAAGGTGTCCACTCCGCTCTCTCAGTGTTCCTTCTCGTCGCTGGTTGTTGTGGATGTCTGGTAGTAGGGGGAAACGAAGAGGAGAGGGAGAGAAAAAAAAAAAAAAACATCGAAGCGTAAACAGAAGAGTGAAGCAACGCTTCTTGTACTTGCCCGCTCACCAGGACGTTTCGACACTTCAAGCATACAAATACATTTTTGAAAAAAGGTGAGTGTGCGCCAAGTTTGTACCTGAGGGCCTCCACGCCAAAAGAACGCATAGATAAAAGAGCCCTGATAACAAAGACAGGAGGATATGTTACATGCAATAATACATTTTTTAAAAAAATCTCTAAGGGAGCGAGAAGGAAAGATTCTTTTTTTTCTCTCTTTTTAACAAGAGGGGGGACAACCCACCAACTCTGGAGTCGGTGGAATGGAAGGTAGCGTGGGTTCTTTCCTCAGTGCCTCCTCTCCGGACCTCTGTCGACCCCATTGGGGAGTGTCGACCTTACACGGAGTCCGCCGCCGACACACCATTCTTGGCGCCGCTCTGATAGTTATACAAGAGATCCGCCAGCGCCGTCACGGGGTCTTCAGGTCGCAGACGCACCACCTCACGCATCGCTGGCGTCAGTTGCGGCAGCACGTACTTCATGAGGTAAGACTCCTTGGGAAGCTGCGCGGCGGACCACACGCCGAGGCACTCCTCCTTCACCTGTGCAAGACGCAGCGCATTCCGTTCACGGCGCAGCTCCGTCTCCTCACGCAGCTCTAGCTCCGCGTGGAACGTGCTCTCCGACACACGCAGCTGCGCCAACACGGCGCTTTCCATCTCCTCGTTGGAGTGCTGCTCGGTCTCTATCGCAGCGACTGCCTCAGGACTCTTTGCCAAATCCCCCGCCATCGCGGCGGTTGCGGTTGGTGGAGAGGACCTCGGCGCGTGTTCGGTGGCTGGGATCGGCGCAGATGCTGCAGGGGCACCCGCGGTAACCGTGCCGGGAGACAGGGCGGGGGACGGCAGGATGGAGCGAGTGAGCTTGTCAGCGAGCCATTGCAAGGGCTGCGTGGTCTGTGAATAGTGCTGAGGAGGCAGTGCTGCAGCCGCCGCAGACGCTGAAGGGGCCGCGTTGGCAGCATCAGGGGCAAGTCGATTCGGCGCGAACACCAACGTAGGGATGGCTTTTCCAGACGAGGCCTCTTCTGCTGCAGCTGCGGATGTGCCGGCAATGGCGCGGAGGAGCGACGGGAGGGACTTCGATTGCCCCAGCACCGCCAGCAGCTCCGCGCGCATGCCACTCGCATCGCGCGGTGGGGCGGCGAGAATGTCCACCTGCGCAGCGCGTGCAGTGACAGGCGCGGCCCGCAGCGCCGCACGATTCTCCTCCCCGTCCTCGTCGTTGTCGGCCTCCTTATCATCGTTGCCCGTACCGATATGTTTCTTCGGAGCATGGATAACAATGGGCTCGGCTGTCGCGCCAACAACTTCGCGAGTCCGCACGCTTTGCAGCCACGTGATAAGACTCTCCGTGGGAGGCGCGGCCACCGCGTCACTGCTGGGAAGCTTGTGATGCTTGCGGTAACTGTCGAGCTGCTTGTAAAAGTCGTCACCAGAGACGAGTACCGCGTCAACGAGAGCGCTCAGGCACTGCGCGAGTCGCCGCTCCTCCTCAGACTCCTTGGGCATGGGTACTTCTCGGACAGGGGACAGGCTCGGCACGGGGGCGAAGGTCGGCGGTGTGGCGGACGGCGTCCTACTCGTGGCAATCGCTCTGGAGTCTAAGGGTGAGCTAGCAGCTGCGACGGCGACGGCAGAGGCACTACCGCCCCGCGCGCTCGCGGCGTCACTGCTGGCCTGAGGGGCCTCGCCCTGAATGTCAGCCACTTCAAGTGATGCATTCCCCGCAGGGGTGACGTTGGCAGCATTCTTTTTCCGCACGACAGTGCCATTCGAGGCCATGACAGAGTCTTTACGGTGAGGGCTGCCTGCACGGCTGCCGTGCATCCGTGCCTCGCCCTTGACAGGAAAGAGGGCGCTGCCTTCACCGATAAGGTCTGGCGCCGTCGTGGCGAGCCTTGCCGCCTCTGCGCGCGCGGCGATGTCTCGACGCCGCTTGTCATCGTCCATGGCGGCCGCCAACGCTCGCAGCGTCTCGTCCTTGTCCTCGAGCACAATCACGTGATCGGGGAAGCTACGCTCCTGAACGGCGGCCAGCACGCCCTCCTCGTGAGGGTCAACGATGCGGAGGCGGTCCGCGCGAATGTCCTCCTCCAGCGCGCGCAGCTGCTCTTCAGAGAAGTTCTCGAGGCTCGCAAAGGGGAAGTCGGCGTCTACGGGGGCTGGAACCTCTTCCACCGAGGTAGGAGGCAGCAAGGGCTGACCAGCGTCGTCGACCTCGGCGACGTCGCCACCGTCGGCGTCTGCCGCGCCAGAGGCGTAAAATAGCAAGCATGCCTCCCGGACCGTCGACGGGAAGTTGTGCATGACGTAGCCGCGGTTCCGGCAGTCGGCTTGGCGCAGCCGCCAGCGCATGAAGAAGGTCTTGGCCTCGTCCAGGTACTCCACCGTCTGGGTGGTGGGGAACAGTTTTCCTTTCCGAGAGGCACGAGGGTCTGCCTGCTGAGCAGCGGCGTTGGCGGCGATGGTGCGGTTTCTGCGACCCGCAGTGAAGGCAGAGGAGACTTCGGACTCCTCCGGGGTCGCCGAGCCGTCTTCTTGCTCCTCGTCCTCCTCTCCACTGGCCTCCAGTTCTTCATCGCCCTCTTCCGCTTCGTCAGCGTCGCTACTGGCTCCCCACGGTCCCCGCCCGTTGGCATTGTCGTCCCCTTCCTCGTCCTCCTCATACGCCGCCTCTTCATCCTCTTCGTCATCCGCGGCGTCTGTGCGAGGCCGGGGTAACGCCCCATTCACGAGCCTCATCGACAACGCCTTGCGTGCAAGGCGGTACTGGAGCCGCAAGGCACGGATGCGGATATTCTCCTGCAAAGCGATTGCACGGATGGCCACCAGCGCCCGCAGCCGAGCGCGCAGGGCACCCGCGTTGCCCTCTTCTTCCTGCTCTGTCGCCTCCTGCTCCGCGTCTTCCTCGGCCTGGGCTAGCATCGCCTCATCTTCCTCCACACCTTCCTCGTCCTCTGGTGTGAGCTCCACATCGCCCTCCTCACGGTCCTCTGTGTAGCCGAGGATGTAACGTTCGGTGAGGATTTCGGCAAGGCGACGCTCCGTGTGCTCGCGGTCCTCAGAGAAGACGAGAGAGAGCTCAGAAATGGCGCCGTCGCCCTTGCCAAGGGCAACAGAGGAGGTCTCGGAGGCATCCTGAGAGCCGTCACCTTCGCCCTCTTCACCGTCATCGGAGCCCTCGTCTTCCTCTTCATCGCCCTCGTCTTCCTCAGAGCCACTACCCTCTTCCCCGGCGGCCCGACGCGCCTCACGCTCTTCCGCGCGCACGCGCTTCTTCTCCGCCTTGCGCTCCGCGACAAGGGCCGCCTTCTCCGCACGCTCCGCCATCACCTCCTTAACTCGCCGCAGATGCCCGCGGTCCCATCGGCGCTGAATTTGCCGAGCGAGCAGCTCCACAAGCTCCGCGCGCACGGCCGTCGCGTGTGCTTCAAATTCCGCGGTGACAGCACCGATGGTGAGCAGCGGTACACCGTATTGCGCGGCGAGGCTGGCGGCCACGGTCTCGGAGCCTGAGAGCGGGGGACCCGTCACAAGGACCCGCGTCGGCGGCAGCACGCGCTGCTTCCGGAACTGAAAGGCGACCTTGTCAACGGCCTCGGCGAACCCTTCCAACGTACGCCATTCTTCTTCCGGGAGGAAGGAAAACGCTGCGGCGGGTTCGGCACGGATGTCCGACAGAAAGAAGCTGCGGAGGACACTGGAGCTACCACTGAAGAGCAACTCACCTACGCTGTCATTCTCGTACAAGGCACGGAGCTCCTCGAGTGTCTTGGGTGGCGGCACCGTCGCGTCAAGGTAGTTGGTCACGTCCTCTTGGGAGAGCGGTGGCGCGTTGGTGCCGTAACTGCTGGTGAGAACATTAGCGTTGCCCTGCCCAATACGTGCCGCAATGATCTGAACCAGTTGGCGCAGCGTCAGGCTGCCACGATCCACAGCGAAGAGGTAGCGCTCCTGTTGCACGTCATAGGCAGCGCCAGCGCGAAAGATCAGTGCCGCCAGATCGTCGACATGAATCATAGGGATCACGTGCTGGGCAAGAATGGGATGCCGTTGCAGGAGTGCCATAGCAGCGCCGAGAGGTGCAGACGGTGTCGTCGCACCGAGGCTGCCGCCTGACGCCGCCGCTCCATCCTGCACGTACTGGAAGGCGGAAAGGAAGAGCGGGAAGAGCGGACCCTCTCCGGCACCATATGGAAGACCAGCGAAGAGGACGTATGTATGGAGGGTGGCCGAGTTCGCCCGCTTGACAAGGTGCTCCACATTCTTGGTGTGCTGGTAGCGGGGGTGCGGCACGCGGCTGGCGTATTCCTCCTCGCCAAAGACTCGGGAAGGCACGAGTTCGTCATCGGCGAGCTCCTCGACAGGCTCCCGGAGCTCGGCAGGAAGGTCTTCGTCACGAGCAAAGGCGTCGGGATCCCTCAGCCGAGCGCGGAGCGAGATCACCTCCTCGTCGGTTTCCTCCGCTCCGTCGGCGAGCGCATCGTTGAGCATCTCCTCCCAGTGGGCCCGGCGGCCCTGTTCCCGCTGCGCACGTCGGTTGTGGCGGGCCAGCGCGCGCTCCGCCACCAACGTGTTCGCCCACGTCAGGGCCGACGACACCAGCACAAACGTCTTTTCCACCTCGTAGTGAGAATTCATAAGCGCTTTGATGGCGCACTCCGCCTCGGTGGGGTCGTCGTCGACAATGGCCACGATGATGTCATTCTCCAGCACGCACGCGCAAAACTCAAGAGGCTGCGCGTTGTAAGGCGGAACCACGGCGGTGGCAGAGGGCATCAGGTAGCTCGGCGGTGGGCTGCGATGCGGTCGAAGGGCAGGTGCGGAGGGGGATGCACTCGTTGCAGGAACGGCCCCTGCCGCCAGCAGTCTAGTCGCATGCGTCGAGCTGCTGTTGCTGCTGCTGATGGTGCTGGTGGTGTTGACATGGTGCGCTCCGTTGCCAGAGGCGCGACTGTTGTGCTGGCGGTAGGCGAGCGGAGCGTCGTCGTCCACATCACGAGGGCACTGAGTGATCTCGATTTCATATTCACGTGCGGCGTAGAACTGCTTGATCACGCGTTCACCCACGTACGAGTCGCCATTCAGCACCAGGACTCGCTTCATGAGGACGCCTTGTGCGGTGACGCTCAGCGTGGCAGTTACCTATCTACAATTATAAAAGCAGAGTAAGGAAGAAAAAACACGGAGTAGTTACAGTACGTGTGGTGGCGTCTTCCCTGCGGGAAGATAAATATATATCTTTTCCTACTCTCAACCCTAGAGGTGCGCAGCCAGATGATGATAAGATCACGTACAGAAAGGGAAAACAATGCGCAAGAAGACAAAAGAAGCATAATGGATGAAGTCATCTAGAGGAAGGGCTGGTGTAACACCTTCCGTATGCTTACCGGTTTCGCAAGAGCAGCGTTACGCATGGAAAGGCTGACGTGCTGCCCCCTCATCATACCCCTTTCTCCCCAACTCCCATGTGCTGTATATATGTGTGTGTGTGTGTCTTACCAGGGCAGCCCAAGTTCTTTTGCAGTGGTTTGGGTTTTACGCCACACCAACCGTTCCTCTAGCGAATCCAGCGGCACCACAACAGATGCACGCGTTAGTAAGAGTCATCTCCTGTTATTGTAGACCTCTGTTGTGGTCCTATTGGTTCCTTCCTTTGTTTTATCTTTCATTATTTTTTTTCCTCTCTCACTCTCTGATTTTTGGAGTGCAGAGGAGAGAGCGGAGGCGTCACGCGTCACAGAAAGCGCTTTGCACACAACGGGCACTGGTTTACATCGTCGCCACGGCTGGCGAGCACACAGGGCATCATCAGCCTTCTATACAAAAAAACAACACGAAAAAGGAAAAAAGAACACGTAGAACATACGGTGGGATGAAGAGAAATCGCCGACGATCAGAGCACTCGGTGACGCACATCGAGCAGAATGCAGTGTGGAACGCATCGAAGAGAGCGAGAGAGATAGAGAGAGAGCGCGCATTGTCGCTTCCGTACAAAGGCAGGCAGATGATGAATCCTTGCCTTTGCCCGTCGACGCGTGACAGTCGCCCGTGGAAAAAGAAAAATCGCAGTCGTCGCAACGGACCCATCACTTTGTCAACCGAGAAAATGAAGGAAATAGAGACCACAAGAAAGGGCCACGGACGCCAGGGATCCGAACCACGGCGTTGAATTGAAGGAGCACGGCACGTGAACCGCCGGAAGTTGCCTCTCTTTTCCAACTACATTTTTAGAAACAATGGAGAGAATAATGAGAAATAAATATGGTCACAGCTCTGGTGCGTTGCGCAGCTGCGTGGTGACTGAGGAATCTCTCGACTTGCGCTTCACCATCGCTGCCTTGTTGACCGAACTCGCCGCCGACGCCTTGCGTGGGCTGCCTTCCTTCGCCGAAAGCTTTCGCTTGGCAGAGGGCGTCGGCGCATTCACGCTGCTGGTGGTGGAGTGTCCGGCGCCGGCCGCCGTGCCGCCGCCTGACTTGGAGGTGCTCGCCTTGCGCTTACTTGGGGACGGGGCCCCATTGCCGCCCACGAGGTTCCCTGTCGTTGTCTTTGCTGCCCCAGACGAAGGGATGGCAGGGCTCTCATCGGCCGAGCCCTTCTCCTTGCGGCGGCGCGTGACCTCCCCGCCGGTCATCTGACCAATCTCACTCTCCTCAACCGGGGCGAGGTTCACATCGGTGCCCTGTTGCTCTGCAGCGTCGTGCAGGTCAGAGGTGAGCTGAACCAGCAACATATCCGGGTTCCACGCCACATCCTCGTCGAGCTCACGCGCCAGGCAGGCGGTGAGGCACGTCATGTCGAACTCTCCGTGAATGGACTGGAGGAGCCTGTCCCAATTGTTTTTGATGTCCAGATCTGTCAGGCGCGGCATCTGTGCTTGGTAGCCTGTCGGCGCCTCTGCCACCGCTCGCGCCAACTTCTCTTTCTCCTCTCGCTGCTTGGCGACGAGGGCAGCGGAGGCGGTGGCGTCCGTCTCCTCATCCGCAACCGTCCTGAGGTTCTCAGGAACGGCGTCCTTCACCCGGTGATGCCGCGCCTCAGCATTCACTCCTGTGCGCTGCCCGCCTTCCTCGTTGTGCGTCCCCGCGCTATTCCGGCGGCTGGAGCGGCGGCCGTACTGCGGCTTGGCCGAGTCACTTTTGCCTTTGCTTGGGGAGCCTTCGCCGGACCTGCTAGGGGTCGACGCCTTTGACTTTTTGGGTGCGCCACGTTCCTCCAGGGAAGGGGAGGCGGGGATGGAGGGACGGCGCGCGTTGGACATGGGCTTTCCCTTTCTTTCTTCTTTTTTTTTCAAAGTGCTGTTGTTGTTGTTGTTTTCAAAGTGTTCTATCTAATGGTTGGAGAGCAGGTTGCAAAGAAAATAGCCAAGAGAAGTGATGCCGCGATCCTCTACTTCGTTTTCCTTCGTCTTGTGTGTTTTGGGTGTGGTGGGAGAGAAAAAAATAATAATAAAACAGAAAGTACCTCGGTGTAGATGCTAAAGAGGTATGAAAGGAGAAGGCGCGGTGAATTGGATAATCGCTGCAGATTCCTCATGCGACACAGCGCTGCTCGTTACGCTCGTGCCCCAAACGCCGCTACGGGTGTCCGCTTATCGTTTTCTGGGCAGGTGCACGACCGGTCCGACGCGACAGCATTGGCCCTCCGTGAGGGGAGGGCTTCCCGGAAGAGTGCGATCCTGAAGTCATCCTTACCCGCAACGTCGCCAAACGTAAAACCACTTCTGTCATCATGTTTTCTATTGCTCTCATTTCGCTTTCACCATTTCTTTGTTTGGTCCGAAAGAATCGACTTCTGCTTCTTCTGTTTTTCTTTTTTCTTTTTTCTTTCTTGATGGAGAACGGCTGACCCCATCAGCACAGCCATCCCATCGTTACGCACGAGCGCACAGGCCCCGCGCCGACCACACATCACATAACCAACACAATAAGAAAAGGTGCATATGCGCAACCACAGAAGCGCACACACAGAGAGAGAGACCAAATCGAAGCCATGACAAAGAGGATCATGAGAGTGCGGGTGAAGGGGGGGAGGATGGGAAAGGCCCTCTGCTTACTCCTCCTCTCGCGCACGCTTCGCTACAGCCTTTTTGGAGCGCGGTGCCTTGTCCGTGTTGACATCGGCCTCCGCGCGCTTCTTATCGCCCCCTTCGTCCTTGAGAACCGTGACGGAGACGACGTGCTCACCGCGGAGAAGGATGAGCCCGAGCGTGCGTGTCGGAGAGATGTTCTCCTCCTTCATCTTCTTCGTCACGGGCCGCGTCTCGGTGACGTCCGCCAGCACGACATTCATGTGCTGATCGTAGACGAGCAGCCGGCCCGTCAGCTCACGGCCATCATCGACCACCACCCGAAGGGTGCGGTTGATGTTATTCATCATATTTGTCTTGACCATTTTTAGGTAGGTAAATTGTTTTTAAAAATAAAGTGCGGTGATGCTACTGCGTTCAAGAAAGAAGCACTCTCCTACGGAATGCTTCGCGAGGAGGAGGACAAAGCCGTCGATGCCTCCTTAGTGGTGGTATAGTACGCGTCGACCAATGAACAGGGCAGCAAGACGAGGAGGAGTTGACCACGCTGAAAACAACAAGACGAGGATGCGCGCAAGAATTCTATACGGAATCGAAATCTTGTTAAATATCAAAAAGAAAGAGAGATAAAGGGAGGCGCGAATGATGGCACGACGAGGAACGTGATGAAGATGGAGGCACGGAGAGAAAACGAGCGATAGATCACATGAGCAAGGAGGTGCAGCACACCTGGGGGCTATGGTACGCCAGAAGACAAACGGCTGTCGCTCTTCATGCATTCATACGCACGGGGAGGCGCCCTACGTGGGGGAGTATCGGAGTGCTCACAGGTGTCCGTGTAAGGCGCCCTCACCGCCTCCTCACGCAAGGGATTCTGTGCTTCCGCCAACACGCGTGGAAAGGCCTAAGCACCCGTACCCATAGCAGCGTTTGTTCATCCTCCTCTGCCAGCGATCAGCGCGGTTGTGCCGTGCAGCAGAATGCGTTCTCACTCTGACCTTAGGCGGTGTTGCCTCGAACTGTTTTGGGAGGGGGTTCTCTCTTGTTGTTCTTTATTTATTTTTACGTGTGTTTCGTTGTGTGCGGATCGGAAGTAGTGTTAGGTCGAGATTATGCGAAGGAGAAAAAAAAACGAAAAAGGTGTACCAAAGGAAACAAACAAAGGTTACAATTATACGAAGATTTGTTAGCAATGATTTAGGATCAGAGAGAAGAAAAAAAAAGGCAAGTGAGCGAAGGGTGCAGTGGCCATAGAAGGCATACACAACAGGGAGAGCGACCAGTAAAGTCCCAGCTTCTCTCAGGGTGAAGAAGGAACGGCAAAATAGAGGACACCGATCGAAAACATTCCCCCCCCCCTCCCCTCGTAGGTTGGGCGAAGAGACGCACACGTAATGGAAGCTTCTGTCAAGAAGAAGTGATGCGAAGGGAGCGAAACCCTTTGGAAAGCACCCGTCTTCCTTGCTTGCCGCGACTCCTTGCAAAAGGACTAACGCTTACCGGCGCTTCTTGCCGTTGGCGCGCTTCTCACGCTGCTTCTCGCGGCGGCGCTGGCCGAAGCTCATGGAATCCATGTACTTGTTCTTCTTCTTGGGCGTCCCCTTCACCGCCTGCGAGCGCATCAGCTTCCGCACGCTAAGGCCGCTCGCCTTCTCGCGGGCACGAGGATCGGCCTTGCCCTTCTCCACCAGCCCGCGGAGCATTCGCTGTGCGCGGCGACGCTTGCGGCCCATGGCCTCCATCACCTTCTTGCTCGGACGCGCGTTGAGCTCCTGGAAGCGGCGGCGCTGCTCCTCCACCTCCTCGGCAGTCACCGGCAGCGTGACGACGCAGTTCCGCTGCTCGTCCTTGATAAACCAATCGGGCAGGTCGTCGTCGTCGTTGAAGTTGTAGCGGTTAATAGAGGCATCCAGAATGTCGCGGCGTGCCTTGGGGTCTAGCATCTTCTGCGCAATCGCCAGCGTGCGAGCGCGGATCTGGGGATCGGTCAGCGCGATGGGGATCTCCTCGAACTCTGTGTCCTCCTTCTTGTTGTTGCTGTTGTTCTTGTTCCGCTTGTTCTGCTTGCGGGTTTCACGGTTGTCCTGCAGTGTCTGCTTACGCTGCTGGCGCACAAGCTCCTGAGTGGTGAGCTTGCCAACGTCAGGGACCAGCTGGCGCTTCCGGCGGCTATCAATGCGGCCCTCGTTGATCTCTAAGTCGTCGCGCTCGAGCTCCTCAGCATCCGAGAAGCCTTCGGAGCTATCGTCGTCGTCGTCGTCATCGTCGCTGAGGTCGGCGTACCGTGTGCGCTGCAGCTTCTTCTTTTGGCTGAGGATGCCCTCCGTGTTCAGCTCCGTGTCGGCGTTCATGGTGATGCGCTCCTCTTCCAGCGCGCGCTGGCGCTTCAGCTTGCTACGCTTGTCCTTGGAGCTCTCCCGGACCTTGGGAAAGGTTTCATTCAGCACCTTGTCGATGTTGAGGTGGTGGCGCTGCCATTTGCTCTGCTTCCCGGCCTCCCGAAGATCCTGCTCGTCCTTCTCCTTCTTGGCAGCCTTCCGCTTCTCGGCAGGGGTCATGGCCGCCTCCGCCGCCGCCCCCGCGTCCTCCTCCTCGTTGTTGTCGTCCTCCTCCTCTCCGCCGCCCAGCCCCTCCTCGTACAGCTTCACGCGCGCAGAGCGCTTGGCGGGAATGTAGTTACCATAGTTGTCGACATCCATCAAGTGCTCCTCGCCCTCTGTGAGAATGTGAGAGGAGCCGCCGCCTTCAATGGAAATGACGCCAGCCTTCTCCGCTTCATGCGGGTCCACCTCCACGTCGTCGTCGCCAAGGTTCCAATCCTCTTGGGCAGAGAGGTTGACGTTCATGACGGGGTTCAGTGGCTCGTTGCCCTTGTCCTGTGTCTCACCATGACCCTTGTCCATCAGCTCGGCGAGTTCATCCTCGTCGACGAGCGCGAGCTTCTCAACTGTGAAGCCGTCCTCGTTCACTTCCTCATTGTCGTTTTCTCCCTCCTGATAGTTGAACGCGTCTGGACCAGTGCCCTCGTGCTCGAAGCCATCCGCCTCCGTGAGGTGCTCGGCACTGGCGTTGGGATCATAGTTAATGAGACCTTTAATCTGCTTCAGCTTGCGATCCACGAGTTTCTTTTGCTTTCTCTTCAGCTCCTTGGCTTGCTTCTTGCGAATCTCAAGCAACTCACGGGCAATTTTGGTGACGCCCTCAGGGCTGTCAAAGTCGAAGCGCTCGCTATCGTCCGAGGCACCACCGTCGTCATCCTCATCGTCATCGTCTCCGCTAACGCCGGCGTCCATGGTGCTATCCACATCGCTCGCATTGCCATCCAACGCATCACCGCCTTCGCCCATGGATTCCCCGTTACGCGCACGCTCGCGGAGAATGTTCTCGCGCCAGCGCAGCAGCCGACGCAGATCACCATCGCCGACCTGCTGCAAATCTCCGCAGAGGTACACCAGCTCCTTCTTGGTGCTCTTGGCCCGCAGAATTGCCTTGTCGGCGTCGCTGGAGAAGCGTAGCTCGTGGTAGGTCTTGAGGAAGCCCTTGGGGTCCTGTGCGGCGAGGAACTCGGAGAAGTTTGCTACGCGGTGCGAGATGGTGGCGAACTCGTCGTACCCCATGGGCACGTTGGACTTGGGCACCACGAGCGCCCCGGACGGTGTCATGATCTTCTCCTGGCCAACGTCCGAGAACACCTTCTGGGCGTTGAACATGGCAGGGTCAATGCTCTTGGGGGCCTTGTAGCCGGCACACACCACGAAAATTTCAGCGGACTCCATACGAGACGCGAGCGGCTTGGTGGCCTCGACCTTCTCGAACAGCTCCTTCATGACCCAGAGCAGCTTGTGAAAGTCCTGCGAACGGAAGACCTTGGTAACGAACCAGCCATCCGGCTTCAGCATCGAGCATGCCATCTTACACGCCGACAGCACCAGCGAGTTCTGGTCAAACAAATCACGCGCCCACACGCCACCAACATTTGGCGCACCATCGTGAATGACGCAATCCACAGGTTCCTTCTTGAGCCACGTGACAATCATCTTACGCGTCTTGTCATCGGTGATATCCCCCACGAACGTCTTGCAGCCGCGGATAGGGGCGATGGGGACAAGATCGACGCCGACAATCTTGCTGCCAATGGGCATGTATTTGGCGGCCACTTGGCACCAACCACCTGGGGCGGCGCAGAGATCCACCAGGACTTTGGACTTGGCGAGGAAGTCATACTTGCGGTTGAGCTGGATGAGCTTGAAGGCAGAACGCGCGCGGTACCCCTGGTCCTTGGCCAGGCGGTAGTACGCGTCCAAGCGTGTCTTGGCCTTCTTCTTGGATTTCACGCCCATCACGTAGAATCAGCAGAGCGAGAGAGAGAGAGAGAGAAAGCAAAGGAAAAAACAAAAGGAAGGGTTTTTGGTGAAAAAAGAAAAGTTAAATTAGACAATTACACCACTTATTGCTTCGTATGTTTTGATGTTTCAATGCATAGAGATGGAAGAGAAGGTGCACACGTTGTGTTTTTTCATTTGGCATCATGTTTCACTCTACGCTCACAGTCCGGAATGATTTGTAGAGGAGCTTGGAATAACACAGCCGCTGAAAATGGCCGCTCTTGAAAGCACGTGATACGCTTCATGATCGCATTTTCGCTTCAGAGAAGCTATCGGTCATCCGCAAACAAAAAAAAAAAGTTACTTTTCGCTATTTTGTTTTTCGTGTTCTGCTACTGAAGTAACGTTCACAACGGCACCAGTCATGAGAAGCACTTTCCGTCGGTCACTGTGAGGGCTGTGTAAGGGCACAGAGACGAAACCATTGCATGTGCTCGAGGTTGGCATTCCACTGTCTGTGGCATGGCTGGCATCGTTGGAGGGTGAGGAGACATAAGCGGAGGAAGAAGCGGAAGAAGCAGAACAAAAAAGTGCATTTGGATGGCCCCGATGCTCATTGTCTGTGCCTCACGGTGATGGTTCTTGCTCACACTGGGTACATTTTCCACAGTCGGTACGCATCTGCAATCAGCATCGACATCCACTCCTTCTCCCTCCGCGACATCCCAGAGCCGCCGCCGACAACGCCTGTGGAAGTCCCGGCACCGCTGTCCCGTCGGAAGAGGTAGTCGTATGGGCTCTTGAGAGCACCCATCACAACATCCAATGGTGCGCGCTCCGTCATGAGTGACCGCATCGACATGATCAGGGCCGCGCAGACGTACACGTGAAAGCTGGCGAGCTCGTCACGGCCCACGTTCTCCTCGCGTTCGCGAGAGACACCCCCAGATGCTGGCGACAGGCCCACCCCACCCACCGCTCCGCCGCCACTGTTACTGTCGCCACCACCTCCAATGCACAGGTACGTATCCCAAAGACTGAGACACATAGGCAAGGGAAACTCACGGACAAGCATGCAGTGCAGCCACTGGAAGCACATTTCCTTCACCCCGACTCCGAGCGAGGTCAGGTACTCAAACAGCGAGGGATCGGCGCGCTGCACAACGACCTCGAGCCGAGCCCCTGCGCGAACGAGGCCTGGCTGGCCCTGGGTAAAATTGTCCTGTAAGACGGACAGCACGCGACCACCACACCAGTACGTGTCCGCTTCTGCTTGGAGAAGGTAGGCCTCAGGGAGGTCGTCCAGCGCCGCGTTCAGCGTCTCTGCGCTCCACGAGTGCACCTGATGCTCGTACACGTAGGTCGGCACGTTGAAGGACGCGCGGAATGGGTGCTGCGAGGCGCGCGGGTGGAAGCGGCTCGGTAGGTTCTGCGGCGTGCTGCCCTCGCGGCCGAGTGCGTGCTTGCCCAGGTCCGCGTCACTCGCCTCACTCGTCAGCGAGCTCTCCACGTGCGCGCCGTCATGCTGTGCCTTCTCTCGCTGCCGCTGCCGCAGGGCGTCGGTCAAAAACACTTGGAAAAACACGGCCATCAGATCGTCCATGCCCTGCACGTAGCCCACCGCTGGGTGCCGCTGGGCCCACAGGAACAAGCAGCGCGCCATGGCCGCCGCGGTGCGGTCGCAGTGAAAAAAAGAGGCACGGTGCCGAGGTAGATCGAGTGCCAGCTGGCTAAGGATGGCGCGCTCGTGGGGTGCCAGGTGGGCGAGGGCAGCCGAAGACGCCGCCGCGGAAGCGAACGCAGGAGAGGCGGCACTGGCCCCACCTGGGTTGAAACCGTCCGCTATGCGTTTCCGAGGACCGCCGCTACCACCCGCGACTCCACTTCCCATGGAAGAGCCCAGCGAGATCGCGCTGTAGGCACTCAGCCGCGCGACCGACCCCTGCCGCCCGCCCTGGCCGGCGCCGCCGCTCGCACCGTCTGCCGAGGTGTTCTGCAGGATGTATGCCTGGACAGCGGCCAGGTCAATGTACTGGTTGACATAGCCGTCGTACTGTCGACGCTTTCGCGCGAGCTCGCTGCGCTGCCGCGCCAGGGACGGTGGCGCGTAGTCGGACAGCAAGCGCCATGTGACCGCACGAAGGGCCACCGGCCGGCAGCCTCCCCAGGCCAGCGCACGCAGGGTATTGGCCTCATCCACCGAGGTTCCCAGTCGCACGACAAAGGAGCGGACGAGCTCTGGTGACGGTGACGGGGCCCGCGGCGGCTGGGGAAGCAGCGCCGCCCCTTGCACCGCCATCATTGTCTGCGCCGGCCATGAGTGGTGTCCTTCGGCAGACAGAACAGCCTCGTAGTGCGCCGCGTCCGTGGCGAAGGGAGACGGCTGGCCGCCCGCCTCTGTTGCTCCTGCAAGGGTGCGCGATAACGACGCCGCCGCCAAGCGCGGTGCCTCCGTTGCTTGAGGTGCCGATCCGGCAGCGCCAACAAGGTCCACGGCCACGTACCGCTGCTCCTCCAGAATGGCGGCAGGGGGAAGCACCTTGAGCAGCGGCTGGGTGTTGGCGACATGCGCAAAGAAGGCCTCCTGCTCCCTGGCGTACGCCCTTTCGGCCATACTTGGGGGCAGCGCGGGTCGAGGCTGCGCGCCTTCGTCACCAGCACCGCCGCTGTGGTTTGGGACGGTGGTGGTCGCTGCCGCTGCCCTGACAGCAGGGTCATTGCCAGCATCGGTGATAAAGCCCAAATGGCTGAGAACCGACTCTGAGGGAGCTTGTGAGACGGCGCCCACGGTGTTGGGGTGGCTCCCGCCAGTCCGGCGAATCGGTGCGGCAGGGGCCACGGGATCTTCACCCTCTGTGGTTGCGGTGTCTCGTCCGAGTAGCTCCCGCAAAGCGCGACGCGGCCCTTTGTAGCGCGTTGTATCGCGGGGAATCGGTTCATAGACCACCTGCAACGTGGCGTGGCCAAGTGCGTCGTACACAATCTCGCGCCGCAGCACCGCGCCGCCCACGTAGTACGCGGTGCCAGGCGGCGCACGCACGGCCCGGCCCGGCCCCGTCACGGGGCGACCGCAATGAGGCAACAAGTACATGCCCTCAGTGCCCCATGGGACCGACGGAGCAGCGAGGAGTTGCGATACTGCCTCCTCCTCATCGCGGGGTCGGCTCCCTTCGTGAGCCCTCTCTGCGCTTGCCGGTCCCGTCAAGGAGTTCAACGTGGACGGGAGAAAGACCCGGGTGGATTGCGTGCTCGCGTCTAAGGGAAGGGGAACGTAGTCCGTGGAGCGGCTACCAAAAGAGGAATACGACGCGCCCACCCCGTCCGCCAAGACTGGCAGTCGGTCCATGCTCTCTTGCATTCAGGGCTCGTGCGTATTCTGCGGCGATGTGGACAGAGACAAGAAGAGAGTTCCTACGTGGCACACACACACAGGTCCTTCAATCGCGATGGTGGCGTCAAGAGACACACACACACGTCTAAAGGTAGTGTCGGACGTGATAGATGGAAGGCAGCGCCAACGCGGTGATGTCAGCGAATGAATTTCCTAGCCGCGATCACGTGGACAGAAATCACATGAAAAAAAATATATATGTGATGACCGGCCGCTGAGCTCAAAAGAAGAGAGGTGGAAAAGAAGGGCGAAGAAAAAAAAAATGTGAATGAGACCTAAAATAGCGAACGAAACACGCTCCTCACGTCTCGGATGATTTGCGTAAGAAACCAAACCCACACACAAACAGCGAGACGAGAGCAAGAGGAGAGCACACCAACTTCCTTTGGAAATGAAGAAGACGGAGTAAGGCGGTGTAAGGTGGACAAGGTTGAAAGCGCTCGTTAAATTCCGGTGGCCCATTTGGTTCAACACACATTGATCAATTGCTAAAAACAAAGAGAGGCATGTGCAAAGACTCTCTTCCTTTCCCAAGTCCCCCGCAAATTTCCTTCCTTCGCACTCAGTGCATCGGTGATGCGTCCACATCAAGGGAAGAGGGAGGTAACGGCCGCGATCACGCACACACGCACCACACAGGCCCACCGGCTCGAGTTATGGAAAAAAACGAGGGAGGGGAGTGGTAAATGAGCTCTCCCGCACTCACCTGGGAAAGCGGGGAACCATGATTCACATGCATCCCCCGGTCTCTTCTCAACGTAAACGATTTTTGTGTACGAGTGTGGGCACCTTCACTTACTGGCTACTCCTTTGCCTACCTCTACCTCTTTCTCTCTATATATCTCTTTCTTTCTTTCCATTGGTAGATGTTTCGTGTCGGTGACATGTCCGATTCCTCCTGTCCGCCCATCGCTGGGAGTGCGAAAGGGACATGGGCAGTCGGGCATCGACAGAGGACGGCGATCGAAAAATGATTCCTTCGCGCTTTCTTCTCAAAGAAACAAGTTCAGGAATACATAGGCAAATGTACGTGGTGCTCGGTTTACGAACCAAGCCGTGGGACTATACGAAGGAAACTGGAACAAGGGAGACGGAGGTAAATATATAAATATAGATGGAGCGAGGCGGTACCTCGCGCAACACGGTGAAGTGACCAACGGCACCGAGACTACAACCGGGCCGAGGGTCCTTCTGTGCAATTCAACACTGCCAGCAGAATCTCGCCCAACACGATTTAAAAAACAAACGAATAAAATAAAAAAGAAAAGAACATCATCATGACAATAGTACCCAAACGGGAAGCAGACAGGAGGGAAATGCACATCGCCAAACACGCCAAAGAAAAAAAAAATAAGGAAACGGGGATAGAGAAGCAGCAAGAGGAAAGAGAAGACACACACCCTATATTGCGTGACAAACCAACGATAGAGGGTCAAAAACGTGAATACGAGAGACAGTGCGGTGTGCCCCCACCATTGCATTCAAGACAGCCATCAACGGACTTTGGATGGCTTTTCTAGTGCTACTCAATCATGAGAGTAAGGAGCGTCAATTCGACTTGGATAACGCAGCTGTACCATGCCTTTGCGCGCTACACCACAAACTCCTTCTTGCCGTGCCGCCGCACCGCTCCCCATCTTCGTTTCCAATCGTCGATGCCGCCAATGCCGTTGGTGTCCCACACCGCCCTTCCCTGCTTGCGTGTTTTCAGCCTCTTCCACCCCTCCTAGATGGCCGCACCATCGTCGTCGTCTTCCTCCTCGCCATTGTACGCGTAGTACGCCTTGTTGTGCATAATCAGCTCATTTCCGACAAAGTAGAAGCTGTCGCTGGTGGTCTCGAAGGGGTTCTCGATGATGGCCGTCTCCCACTCCGGGGACAGACGCGGCATGTCATAAATCGCCTCCCAGGTGTTGGTCGAGTGCGGAATGCAGAAGCCGAAGGAAAAGTCAAAGCCCTTGATGAGCTGATTGCGGAAGTAGTGGCGCTCAATCATGCGAAACGACGGCACGGGTTTGTCGCCATTCACGCCAAAGACCACCTTTGCGCCGACAGTAGGCGTGCGAAGGAACGACGGTGGGAAGCGGTAGTGAATGGACCGCGCCGCACGCTCCTGGTCTGGGGTGAGGTTGGCCATTTGCTGGCGCACCAACTCAGGGTCCTGGTGGTACTCCTCGGCAGGACGGCCAACGTCGAAGATGGTCTTGTTGGTTGCCATGTCACGAATGGTGAAGCGATAGAACTCCACATTGTATGTGTTGGCGTCCAAAGGGCAGAGGAAGCCCTCGGTGGGTCCCGTGTACGCGAGCACCTCCTCAGGAGTGATGTTAGCGCCAGGCATTGTTGTTGTCGCTGAATATTTTGGGGGTCGTAGAAAGGTCTAACAAGAAAACAAAGAGGACGTTCTGATGTGTGTATTCTTTTTTTCGTTTCTGACGATCTGTCGGAAAGGAAAAAAAAAGAAACAGAAAGATGGCAGAAACGGTCACACACGTGCAGAGTCGTGAAGGCAAATCTCGGCGTTTACGTGTCTGTTTCCTTTTCTTATCTTTTTTTTTTTTTTTGCTTTTGGGTTGGGTGCAGGAGATGATGAGTCAAAAGGAGAAGGGCAACCGACGACAAAGGAATATAAACTGAATAAGTTGAGCTTGCAGCGCTTGTAGCAAGAGTGTCTGCTTGGCCAAGAGGTGGTGAACCCGATAGAGCTAGAAACAAATAAAACAAAGAAGTATCTACTGTAGAAGAGAAGACGAAAAAGGGAAGCTCAAGACTGATACGATGCGAGCAGGGTTAATCAAAAAAAAAAAAACGTATAAATGAATATGGATGCGCAGAAGGCGAGCGAAGAGGGATCTACACAACAACACGTGAAGAAGAAAGCAAAGGGAAAGAGAAAGAGAGGAAGAGCCCAAATATAGCATGTGAGATACATCTCTGAAACGGTGAACAGAATGCAGACGAAAGCGTCTCTCTCGCTCTCTTGTACGCTTCGCTAAAGTTGTACCTCCTCGCAGCTGGGAAGCTTTTATCTTCGAGCGCTTGAGTATCAGAGACAAGGTGCGCCTTGTGTCTTCATCGTCAGCTGATCAAATCCATCGTGAACGAAGGGGGGAGAGGAGGGGGGAGGGCATGATCGGACGTGCTATCGACGACGCAGAGCCGTTCGTCGAAAGGATGAGCCACTGGTGGTTTGTTTTTGTTTTCTCTGTGCATGATATCCCATATCCCGGCTGAGTAGTCACCCCACGGTTGGCGAGCGAGACGGCCAGAGGGCAGATGTGTGATAGCGGAGGAAGGGGGGGTGCACACAAAGCAATGACAATGCAAAGTATTTGTGAGAGTGACAGCGAAGAAAAGAAAGAAACAGAGTACAGGGAAGGTTCCCCTCATCACAAGGTAAACCCGAAAAATGTAAAAAAAAAAAAAGAAGAGATAGAGGGATCTAAGGGAATGCGTGCGCACACATGTCTACGAGTATTAGCTGAAAGGGTGGGTAAAGCTCAAGCCAGGCGATACTTTGGTGCTTGGGGAGACCCCTGCTGTTAGAACAAGTCTGTCCGCAGCAACAAACTCTGGTTCCCTTGCCCATGCAAAGAGTAGCCGACGGTATTGGGGGGAGACGCGGAAGGCTGTCGATAGGACCCGCCGCTCCCGTCCACGTGAGAATAAAACAACGACATGGGCTGCTGCTGCTGCTGCTGCTGTTGTTGAAGGGGTGAGGGCTTAGAGATGTGGGACTGTGGCAGCGGTGACGGATCCCATGGGCCGTCGCCGTACACCGCGCGCGGGAGGGAGGTCTGCGGCACCCCGTCCGACCGTGACATGCCTAATACCTGAATGCCAGACGGGAAACCGGCCTTGCGTGGCTGCCGGGTGATGGACATCGGGGTGCTGGCGCGAGTGCTGCTCGCCTGCTCCGCCGCCACATCCACGGCGGCACGGGCCGAAGACGCGGGCCGCGAGGACGACGGCAGCGGCGTGACACTGGCACCAGTGCGTGTTGCGGAGGGATTCGTGTGATGGCGTGGTGCTTCCCCGGTTGGATAGTCATCGACGCGCTGTGCTTCACGGTTGCGGTAGCCCAATGGCGCGGACGGGCCACGCGCGAGCGTCATGCGGATGCTGCTACCCTCTCCAACAGAGGCTGTAGATGCCGCGTCATCACGAACGCCGTACCGATTCATGAAGTCTGTCTCGGCCCCTCCGGTCCCCCTAAGTAGACTGCGAGGTGTGCCCTCGGGTGGGCTCGGTAAGGCTCGCGCGGCCTGCAGCTCCGCCAGCCGCCGCCTCTCTCGTTCCGTCTCTCGCGTCACCTCGGCGTGCTGCCGGGCGAGGAGCTCCGCCTCATAGAGCAGTTCGCGTTCGCGACGGCGAAGCTCTCGTGCGTGGTGTTCACGTTCGGTACGGAAGCGCTGCTGCTCCATGGACCAGACATATTCTCGCTCGGCGAGTAGCTCGGCAAGCTCGTCCGCGGTCATGAGGGCTTGCTCCTCGGGTGTGACCCCGGCAAGCACCGAAACCACACCAGGGGCGGCACCGCCTAGGTCCCCTTCGAACGCTCGGCTAGGGAGGTCTTCACCCGCGCTATCGTCCTCGTCGACGTCGGGCTCCGGCAGAAGGACGAGGCGACCCTTGCTGTGTCTCGGTGCCGCCCTTGATCCTTCGCGAGGAGAGACACCTCGCGGGGAAGGGATCGCCATCTCCTTTTCTTCCTCCTTCTCCTGCGCACCCTTCGCGCGATCGCGTGTTCGATGCCGCCTACGTGTGTGGTGGTGGTGGTGGCGGTGTTGCCCTCGTACGCCCCCATCGCCACCCGTGCGGTGCTGCGGAGAGGACGAAATACGAGAGAAATCCTCGCGAATGTCACGTTCGTCCGCAGGGGAAGGAGCTGTCGTGGCTGTTGATGGCGCGCTGTGACTGAGCTCGAGGCGCTGACCACGCGGATCCCAAGTTTGGTTCTGCGGGACAACATAATGCGGTGGGCCCCCAGCTGCCCTGTCTCGTGTCCTAACGGCGGGTGGATGCGGATTTGGCGACGCCACAGGCGCACCGTCCTCAGCATCCTGTGGGCTGATGAGGCTGGTGTACCTGCCATGAGCCTTGTGCCCACCCTGATAGTTTGGGGTGGCGGCGAAGGCGTCCATGTCACCTGGCTCGGCGTAGGACGCATCGAGGCGCGTGCCCGCGTCGTCGCCTCCGCTATACGTGTCCGTCCGCGCGTTCGCCGCCGCGTATGGGCTGTCCTCTCCCCATGGCGTGCTGCCAATGGAGGCCGCCCGCTGATCTTGCTCAGGCGGCGCGCCATGCCGGTCTCGTGGGAAGTTTGGTAGCGGCTGCGGATGGCTATGATACGTCTCCGGTGGGGGTAAGGACGCGTCGTCGTGCGTGTCCGCAGGCGACTGCGCCCGTCGCTGGCGCCACGCATCGACACTGCTACCCGCCTGACTGCCCTGGCGCCGTCCATCCCACTCATCTCCCTGATGGTGTGGCGAAGGGGGATGTCCTGCGGGTTGTCCAAGTACGCCGCCACCCGTGGCGTGCGTGCCAGGGGCATCGCGCTGCATGTCAAACAAAGACTCCTCAGGCAACTGCAGTGTCAGCATACTACCGTCCGTGAGACCGAGGCTGCGGCCGTCGTCCTCTGGTCGCACACGCTTTCCTTCTTCCGTGAACAACATCTGGTGCATCTCCGGGACGCCGCTGACGGCCGCGAGATGCCGTGCTAAGGCTCCACCTGTAAGTTTGCGCAGGCTGCCCTCAAAGACAAGATGATAGACCACTCCAGCACTGGGGTTCCGCACACGAATCGTGCTACGGCGGGTCGTGGTGCCGCTCACCGACGTCGCGGTGCGTGAACGGGACCGTGACGCCGACGGCCGTTTCTTGGCGCTGCTGCTCATTGGTGATATATACAAAAAAAGGTAAAACACGTCTCAAGTTCCCAAATAACGAAAGTCTAGAAGATGTCTTCCCCGCTTTCTGTCGCTCACTTTTGTCTGTGTGCGTGTGTGCGAACTCTCGACTACTCGACTACTCGCCTACTCGCAACCACTGCGAAATAAATAACCGTGGGAGATAGAAGGGGTGGAGGGCAATTGCTTTTGCAAAGGCGCTGTGGTCCTCTTGTTGGACGTCAAGTGAGGAAGAAAGGAGGGGGAACCGCACACCAACGCAGGCAAAATCAAAACAAGAAAGCAGAGAGAGTGTGGAGGAATGAAGGGAATAGTAGAGGTACAGGTACGAGTGCGGATGAGGGAGGTGAAAACGTAGGTATGCATACAAAGCACAAACAAAATGGGAGCCGACGAGAGAAGGAAAGAGAAAGAGGCAAACGAAAGGCTGATAATCTTCGTAAAGAAAAGAAAAACACGAAGTAAGTCTTCTAGTGAGTCACAAAAAGACAAGGGAAAAATGCAGCGACAGACCTCTAAAGAATTCAGTGGCGCACACCTACGAGGTGTGTGTGTGTGTATGTATGTGTGTGCAGGAAGCAGGGACCCTAAAAGCTTCAATCAAGCTACACGCGTAGGTGTGTCACGTGCTGGGGGGGGAGGCATATATTAAAATAAATAAAAAAAGAAGAGCGCCAGAATGAGGAAACCCAATTTTCCTTTCGCCATCCTATCGGTATGTGGCAGCACAGACGACATCCACCAAAGAAGGAATCGTTTCATTTCGTGAATGAGGCGTAGCGGTTCCTTCTCGCTCAAACGAGCATCCGCGGACTGAGGAACCGGGAAAGTGAAGAAGGGAAGGAGACCTGACGTGTGGATCTCGAAAGGCAGATAGCTCTCGGATCAGCGCTTTAGAAAAACAGAACGTTTGTCGAAAGGGGAAAGCTCTCTTGCTGTGAATTCTTCCGGCAGCATCCACGTTTCCTCGTCAAATCCTGCAAGGCATGTGGCGAGTCTCTGTCTCTTTTTTTTTCTCCCCCTCCTCCCTCTCCCCCACCTCGCATTTTCTTTATACGTACAGCGCATGGGGCTGCTTCACTGTCTCTCTTCGTTGAATGTGATGTGAGTGGAGTAGGATGCGACAACCCGGCAGGAACGAAGAGAAACACAATGAGTTAGAGCATTAGTATTAACACGTGGGAAAAGGAAATACAGCGTTTCACGGAGGAAAAAAAAAGTGGGGGAAATAAATATATATATGACGTTGGACACACACAAAATCGGTAGGACTGAAAATAAAAATAAGTAGTGATGGCAGGGCGGCATATCTCACCTATGAGCGCGTGGAAGTAGCCGTGGGGGTGAGATTGCTTGTGGCCTCCGTATTACCTGAAACGCAACATTTCATTTCTGCGCTGCCTCACAGGAAGGCATGAGAGAAAAAGACGTCATTGTACAACAAGATTGAATAGATTCAAACGTTAGAAGTCCACCTTTGTGAAGAAGAAGAGTAAAAGAAGAGTAGCACGACACGGCAATTTGTACTTGCCAAAAAAAAAAATGTAAGAATAGAACCCGCTCATGCACACAGCCCAAAGAAAGCTGCGGCACTGGTGTGGATGTGAACCGCAAGAAAACAAGAAGGAAGAAACGAAGAAACGAAGAAACGAAGAAACGAAACAAAAGCACTAACGACAAATGCGATAGATGAGCAAGAAGTCACGCAACACAACGTGGCTCTTACTCGTAACGGAGACGGGTGCCAGGCGTGGACAGCAGTGAGCTTCACTACGCCCAGACATGGGGAAGTGGTGATGAAACGAATGTGTCAAGAATGGAATCGGAGTTCCGACACAAATCCGCTCGTCTCTGCTGCTGCGGCTGCGGCTGCACTCACGAATAACATGTGAGAGGAGAGTTTGGCTCTTCTTCTCCTTTTTTTTATTATTCAAAGAAAAAAAGAAGGCCACACCAAGAAAAAAGGAGAATTATACAGAGAATCAAGCACACAAGATGTCAACGAAACAAAAAACAAAAAAAAAGAGAGCAGAAAACACGTGAAGCGTTGGTGAAACGCGTTTTGGGTGCAACCATGCTTTCACTGTGAAAGGAACGCAAACCAAGGATGCCTTACAGGTTCGCTGTGGGGTAGAGCAGCTGTTGCACGGGATAGAAGGCGCCTGGGTTCATCAGGTTATCCTTGTCCAGGGCCGCCTTGATGCGCTCCTGGATGTTGATGTGCACGGGGCCGTGCTCCTGTTCCACAAACTCTACCTTGGACACCCCGAGGCCGTGCTCGCCCGAGACGGTGCCGCCGAGCTCCACCGCGCGCTTGATCATTCTCCTCTCCAGCCCTTTGAGAACTTTGCGCTCCTCCTCGGTGCTGAAGGGGTTGTTGATGTGAAAATTTCCGCAGCTAATGTGCGCGCAAATGTAACACTTGAGCCCCGCGTCGACAAAGATGTCTTCCGTGAACTTGACCATCTCCGCCAGCTGCGTGAGAGGGACACAGATGTCGCAGCCATAGACCCGCTCAAGCTTGCCGCGGCACCGCATCGCGGCCGGGTAGCACGTGCGGCGTGCCGACCAGTACGCGTCCATTTCCTTCCCGGGCTTGAGGTAGCGCATCAGCGTCGGCTTGCCCGCGTCACGAAACGCCTTTTCGACGAGCTTGTAGTCACGCTTAATGTCACGCATCCACTTGTCGTTGCTGGTGAACTCAAGCAGCACCGTGGCGGTCAGCGGGAGGCTCATCTTGCTGTACATGTTGGTGCTCTCTATATTGTTGCCGTTCATGAGCTCACAGCGGAGGAGGGTCTGCGGGGCGCCGCGCTGCTTCATGCAGACCACCGCCTTCACAGCGTCCTCGGTGGTCTTGAAGGTCACATAGGCGCCGGCGCTGTACTTGGTATCCGGGTAGAGCTTGAAGCAGATCTCCACAATGATCCCAAGCGTGCCCTCGCTGCCAATGTACAGCTGCGTCAGCTCCAGGCCCGCCGAGGACTTCCGCACCACCTGCCGTGTTTGAAAAATGTCCCCTTCAGGGGTCACGACACGGAGGGCAATCACATTTTCGCGCGTCGTCCCGTACCGCAGCGTCGACATGCCGCTGCCCGAGGTCGACACCATGCCGCCCACCGACGGGTTGCTTGCCGGGTCCGGGCCAAAGAGTAAGCCACGCTTCTGCGCCTCCTTGTTCAAGGTCAGCTTCTTCACCCCTGCCCCAACCCACACGCAGGAGTTCTTCTCGTCAAACTCCATTGTGGTGATGTTGCACGTGTCAATGACGATGCCGCCCGCGTACGGGATGGCCGCGCCCTCCACACCGGTGCCCGCCCCGCGGGGGGTCATCGGGATTTTGTGCTGGCGGCATACGCGCACAATGGCAGCGACCTCCTGCGGGCTGCCCGGCAGCACGGCCGCCGCCGGCATCGTCGGCTTGTGCGGGCTCTGGTCCTTGCTGTACCAGCCCAACTTCTTTTCTAAAGTGATGAGCTGCTTCTCGGGATTGGGTAGGATTTTACGGATCTCGTCGAGGGCCTTGGCGTACAATTTCTGACGCTCCGCGAGGGGTGCGAGCTTGTACTCGCGTGGGGTCGTCGGGCGGTTGTCGAGGATAGAGGCAGACATGGTTGAAATGTGCGGAATACAATGAGACCTGCTTCTGTGTGTGTGTTTCCGTTGATTTTGCTCAGGGAGGCGTCTGAGAGTGTGTGTTGCTGTCATGTGTATTTATTTATTTTTTCAAAGAAACGTTAATGGAAAGAAAGGAGTCATGTGCATGCGCGGAGATGCTCTTACGGGAGGGTACGCTTCTCAGGGCTCACCAAGCAGCGTGCTCAGCGGCTCGTACTGAACACACGGAATGGCAGCGTCAGTGCGTACATCCCTCTCTCTCTTTCTTTCTCTGACCAAGCAGCGATGGGTAGAGGAGAGAGCCCCCGGTACGACAAATTCCATCAAGGATATGCCCTCATGCGAAGGAAGCAACCTGTGGCTGCAAGAGGAATCTTTATTTCCCCTCACGTTTCCCATCGTCATCCTCTACCAAATTCGTTTCTTTTCCTTCTACTCCGCCACTCTGTTCCTTTCCTTTGACTGATACAGGGGTGCCCTTAGCGAGATTTAGTTCAACGAAGAGAGGAGAACAGACAGAAAGAAAAAAAGGGAAGCGGCACATGCATTTTGAATCCCTTGCCCTATTAGGGGGGAGGGGATGAGGCGTTCTGCCCTCCTATATTATTGTTATTATTCGAGACAATATGGTGCTACGGAGAAACGAGTAAAAGTCAAGAAGCGAAGCGGGACCGAGCGCAGCAGCTCAAGACAAAAATGAAGGAAAAACGCAACGTCAGCGGTGCGCGTCTAAACAAAATCCGCTCGGGGCACCTTCATCACCACCTGCAACAAAACCTAACAAGGCTACGCTGAGATGAAGCATCAAGCCCGTGTGAAGCTTTTGAGGCCAGAAGAGTCAAAGGACCGAAAGGAAAAGCGCCCCCACACACTCTCTCTCTCTCGATACGTGGATGCAGAGAGAACGCTTTCCTCAATCAGAAGAGAGAAAAAGAAAAAGAGACCTACTGCTCTGTTCTCTTCTTGTGCTGTGTGGGTGTGTGTGACTTCACTTCTTCGCCTCCTTTGCGCTGCCACTGTTGCGCAGCATCTTTGTAAAGTACTGTGTCATGGTGTAGGAGAAGACCAGACGCGGCGCCGAGGTGATGAGCTTCGGGGTGATGCCCTTGTAGAAGGCAGAGAAGCCTTCCTCGCGAACCGTCTTCTTGAACAGCTGCCATCCAGACATCTTCTCCGTCAGCTTCTGCGCCTGAATGCGGGTCTTAATCACGTCCATGGGAGAGGTACAGATAACGCCGACCGAGCCGCCCACGGTGGAGGCGATAATGTTCTGCGCAAAGGTGGCGTCGTGGTAGTTCTCGAGCCCAAACACGTACTCCTTCGTGAAGGCTGTGCCGCCAAATAAAAGAAAAGAACCCGGCGCATTGCGCACCGCCGTCGTCACAGTGCCCGCGTAGAGCTTCCGGATGCCCTCGCTACGGGCCACGGAGGCCAAGCCGCGGCCCTGTAGCGCGCCTGTATTGGTCTGGTTCAACACCTTCATGCGGTCAAAGGGAAGTAAGACGACCTCGGATATGCCAACGAGACAGCCCGCCGTCGCCTCCAACATCATAGACCCCTTTCCTCCGCGAATAAACTCCCCCGTCTCTGCGTTACGACGAAAAAATATGTTGCTGTGGTTCTTGTACAGATAGTCCCTGCAATACGGCTGGCCCGCGAACTTCACGACGCGTTGAAGCACCTTGTAGGCGACGGCGTACGTGCTGCCCGGGTACATGAACTTGACTCGTTCCCACGCCGTGATCTTGAAGCCCGGCTCCGCGGCGACACGCGCCTCGAGCTTCCCAAACACCACGTGGTTGAAGTTCCGAGCGGTCTGCCGCACGGAGCTCGGGTCCACCACACGCTGGTTGTACGACATGAGGCGCTTCGCCGTTGTGTCGAAGGGGTGAAAGATGACAATCTCGCAGGCACCCGCCATCGTTGCCGCGCCGCCCGGACCCAGGAGAAGGTTGTACGCGAAGCTCCGCTGGTTGTCCGGGTGCGACATGGTGGCGGATGCATGCGCGGCAGACCGTGGTGGGGCTGGTGAGGAGGTGGGTGTGGAGGAGGTAGCGGGCGGGGAGTCGGGCTCCACCTCCTGGCGAAAGCTGGGGGTTAGAGAGTTTGCCGACATGGGGTCTTGGATGGCAGAAAGAACAGCCAATTGAAAGAAAAAGAAAAAATCAAATCAGACTGTGAGAAACAGAAAAGCGTTAGGGAAGGGAAGAAATCAAATCGGCTACGGTAGTCCGTCCCAAAGAGGCAATGACGACAGGGATAAGATGTGGGCACTATGTTGCTGCTTCGTATATGAGGATGAAGTTGCAGATGGCGTTCCCGTGCAAACCAGGAAGGAGAAAAAAGTTTTTAAAAAACAAAACCATGCACAATGACGTTATTTTTTTAAAGGAGGGAAATGAAGAAGAGGGTTAATAGAATGGACGCACATCATCAATGACAGTGGTGATGGTGAGGCGTTTGTCGTTTCGCGTCACTGCGGTACCGAGCACCTCCCCATAATGGAAGCAGAGAGGCCATCCATTCTCCATCCATCCGTGAGATCGGGCACAGCGTCACGTCCCTTGCAATGCTATCCCAAAACGTGAGAGGATTATATTTTTTCCCTCCTTCGCGCATACCAACAGAGCTTAGGGGCCTTTGCTGCCTCTACCAGGTGCTGCCGTCGATGTCGCTGTCCTTCTCAGCACTCCTTTGTTGTTTTTGTTTTTTATTTCCTCCGTGAAGGTGTAGACGTGTAACATCCTACTAGAGGAGCCGTTATATATGTGCAAAAAAAAAAAAAGAGAGAGAGTTGACCAGACCAAAAGTAACGGTGAAGTAACGTTTCGGTCGAAAAGGAGTATTTGTGAGAGTGAGAG
Source organism: Herpetomonas samuelpessoai (assembly GCA_030849835.1). Lineage (NCBI taxonomy): Eukaryota > Euglenozoa > Kinetoplastea > Trypanosomatida > Trypanosomatidae > Herpetomonas > Herpetomonas samuelpessoai. Next base: position 76,041 of record JASAOC010002029.1, read on the forward strand.
AAAGAAAGACAAGTGGGTGATTGTTGTGTTTGCCACTTTTTTTTTCTTTTAGTTGTCGCCCCTCCCGAGTTAGAAGGAGAGGAACGGGTGAGGAAGAATTTAAAAGATGAACGATCAAACACGTAGTTGGCAGGCAGACGGGATGTCCTGTGAGTGCACTCATCGCGCCTCCCTGAACAGCGAAAGAGAAGTGTGGGAAGAAGAAGAAAAAAAAAAGGAGGACACACGGGGAATGAAAAAAAAAAAGGCTGTCACGTACCATTCGCCCTGCCAACACCGAGTACGAGGCCACATGCGAGAAAAAAAAGAAGTTTTAAGGAGGTAGAAACGACTGCGTCGGTTCCTCCTGATTCGTACATTTGGCTTTTTTCTCTCCTCAGATTTGTGTGCTACCACTTGGTATGTTGATGGAATTGAATTTTGACGTTGGCAGGGAATCAACGTCACGAACGAGCCTCTCCCCTTCCTTCCTCTCCCGTTCCAATCTCCCCGCCCATATCCCTGACGGACAATGTCCCTCCCTTCTTCGCTCTATGGTGGCGTGCAGGCTGACTCGGTTGGATTCAAGAACTGGGAGTCTAGCTAACTCCGTCGCATGCACACCCACCAGACACCAGAGAGAAGTCGTTTCGACACACGTATCGGAACGCAACGAAAAGAAGAAAAAAAAGAGAAAGGGAAGTGAGACATTCAGAGGGGGGAGAAGGTTGGTGAGCGGGGAAGGCCTCATCGCGATGGAACGCTGTGAGGTAGCGCATGAGAAAGAAAAGGAGAGGGGAGAGAGTGAGAAAAATTAGAAGACGGAGACGTACGCTTCGAAGCTCCCACCAAGAAAGATCGGAAGCCAAAAAGGAAAAGAAGTTGGTCACAGTAACACAAGGAAAGAGAGGAATACCAGACGAATTGATGACACGATTTCCTTCTTCTTTTTTCTTTTTTGTTGTTGTTCTGCTTGTCGCTGTTCTTCCTTCTCGACGGTCATGCAGCGTACCTTGAAGGAAGAGAGGGCGTGGAAACCACGTGTGTATAGATGAATAGCGTTTTGCAAGCGCTTTACAGCTCTTACACTTCGACCGCACGATGTGAAAATGTTTTTAAAAAGAAGAAGAAGGCCTACAAGCACCCAAGGAGTGGCATAGGGAAGGGAATGGCAGTACAAGCCCGTTCACAACGATTTCTATTAACCGGACGCTCAACGGTTATTATTATTTTATTTCGTATACCATGTTGGCTTGTTGTGTGCGCACTATCTCCCGTCCTCGTGTGTTCCTATCTTCTTCTACCACTTTTCGTGCTCTGTGAAAGTGACGAAGGCGAACCGTTCCGCGGACCATGTGCCTGCCTAAAAGAAGGGCACATGGTCACGTAGTGAGGTCTGGCAGCGTGCGACGTTCTGAGCATTGAAAAAAAACAACGCAACAGCACATCAGAAGCTCCCATGGACGAGAAACCAGCCACAGGCACACGGAGAGCACGGTGGATACCAGAGAGAGCGGACCACGAACACATCGCGGCCGATAGAGGAAGCGATGCCCTCTGTACCCGCATAGCTTCCTCTTTTTTTGAAATGAGGTCTGCTTCGTCACTCGCTCGTCCTCTGCCCTCTGTTCGACCACTCCGACGGTGCGAGCACCTTGTCAGCCCTATCGCTCGTTTGAGAAGCACGAGACCTCCCGTCCTTTAGTCCTCGAATTCTATGTGCTACTATCAGTCTAGGAGCACGCTGCAGATCTTCTGCTACACCGAAAAACAAAATCGTTGTCACCGCTGTGCGGAAACGCTGTGTGCAATAAGAAAGGCTTCTAGTGAATGAGCACGGACCACTCCGAGGGCTTCTGGCCGTACTGAATCGCAAGGATCTCGTGCAGGAAGCGGTTCGTGATGCTGTCCTCCGGGCACGGCACCGCGTACTCCTTCCCGCGGAAGTTCAGCGCGCACACAGGCGACACAATCGCCGCCGTCCCGCACCCGAAGCACTCAATCACGCGTCCCTCCTCGCACGCCTCCACAAGCTCCTCAATCTTGTACGGGCGCTCAGACACCTCGAACTCACCCCACTGACGCGCAAGCTCAAGGATCGAGTCGCGCGTCACGCCAGGCAGGATCGTCCCGTCAATCGGCGCAGTGATCAGCTCCTTCTTCCCCTCCTTCGTGGTCCACACAACACAGAAGTTCATCGCGCCAACCTCCTGCACCTCGTTCTTCGCGCCAAGCCACAGCACCTGGTCGTACCCCTTGTCGTGCGCCTCCTCCTGGATCAGCATCGGACCAGCGTAGTTCGCGCCGAGCTTCGACCCACCCGTGCCGCCAGGCCACGCGCGCTTGTGCTCCTCCTCCGCGAGCAGCTTCACAGGCTTGATCTTCGCACCACCACCCTCCGCTGGCGGGTAGTACGGACCCACGGGGCTCGCAATCACGTAAAGGCGGACAGACGTCGATGGAGAAGCGCCAAGACTCTTGCTGAGACCAATCGCGGTAGGACGGAGGTACAGGGAGTAGCCAAACTCCTTGGGCACGTAGTTCTGCTCCACACGGACGAACTCCTCAATGCAGGCCAGGAACTCCTTCTCGTCAAAGGAAGGGAAGCACAGGCGGTGCATGCTGCTGTTGAGGCGGGAGAGGTTCTTGTCAGGGCGGAAGAGACGGATGCGCTGGTGCTCGCCCAGGGACTCACCAGAGGTGACCTTGGCGATATCATCCTTGTCCGCGTACGCCTTCATGCCCTCGAAGCAAGACATGCCGTAGTGCAAAACAGAGGTTTGTGGGGCGATGGAGAAGTTGGCGAAGGGCTGGATATGGGGCTTGCCCCAGACACCCTCGTCAAAGTCGATGACCAACATGTGAGGCGTGAAGATAGTGCCAAACTTAACATCCTTCATCGAGGGGAGAGGTGGGGGGTTCGGCACGAGCGTCTTCACCAGATCACTGGCTTTGAAGCTCGGAGGACAGAGGTTCAGATGGGCGGGCATGGGCAGAACGAAACAGATGAGAAAACGCAGAACAAAAGATGTTGGGATGGATCGCGTGTCTGTGAACGCTCTGTGTAACGCTACTTCTTATTATTATTATTCGCTTTCAACTGTGCTACTAACTCACAATTAAGAAAATGCGTTTATGATGCGCTTAGAAATGAGAGATAGAGAGAAAGAAAAAAAAGGTGCGCGTGCGTACTTTGTTGGATGGAAACGGGAAGTTACCTTGCGTATTGGTAATCGTATTTTTGTTGTTGCTGTTGTTGAGATTTACTCGTATTTAAAAAAAAGGGGGAAAAATAGTAAGAGAGTGAGGCCTGTGTGATGTAAGGTCCTTGCTGGCTATACAGGAATAACCTCGAGCACACAATGTGGTGATAGCGAGGTGTCAAACCAAGAAAGAAGGAGAGAGAAGAAACTCGGAAACGTGGGTGCCCCTTCTACGATGAAGATACGCTTGATAGTAGATTAGAGGTAATACAGGCAAGAAAAAAAAAAACAAGAAGGGAGAATGGAAAAACGCGATGACCCGTTCAATCTTGATCTTTCTTTATTCTTCACGAAGCCGAAAGAGTTCCTGACGTGCTGTAAATGCCGTCGACAAGGCAACGGAGAGAGAGAGATTGAAAAGGCGACGCAGTCGATCACAGGTGCGTGGAGTGGGAGGGAAAGCTATGCGCCGGAGATCTGTCGTACAAACCTTTCCAGAGTAAAGCTCCTCGGACAAGACAAGACAAAAAAAAAAAAAACGAAGGCAACGGAACACGGAAAAAAGAGTAAAAGAGGATGAAAGAAAGGGGGGAACAAACCAACTGTATGAGCCAATTAGCGACAGCTTGGTGTTCGCGATGCTAGATATCTGGAGTTAGTTGGGGAGGAGAAGAAAAAAAAAACAAGAGAGCTTAGAGAAAAGAGAGTGGTTTACGGAGTGTTTAGTATCGTGGTGGTTTTGGCGATGGCGATGGGTTGTCTACGACGCGTTGACGCAAGGAAAGGAATGTGTGAGAGTGGCGGGAAGCGTGCGAGTGATAACAGTTCAATGAGAAGAGATAACTCCGGTGACAGAGAATTCCCCGAAACGTAGCCCAACGGCCCACGCATACCTGTCGCAACGCATCCCCTCCGTTTCACTAAGGGAGGAGGGGAGTGAAAGGCATTTGTGTGCGCGCGTCTGTGTGGACTCATATTTCTTTATTATCCCCTTTTCGGATTGCTTCGCTGATGAAGGCATGGCACCGCACGACGCAACGGATGGAGAGGAAAAGAGAGCCCATGGATCCAAAGTGTGTTTTCTCCCTTTCCCTTCACCGCATCATCCCTCGCCGCGCCCGTGTCACCACCATTGTATCACCTGCACATGAGCGTATGTGCTTCTCTTTCTTTCTTTTTTCTTTCCGTTGGTCATGGCACCTGGCGATGTTTGCCAACACAGCTGGTTCTTCACTGCTATGCAGGACACACATGGAAATGAGTCTTCAGGCTAAGAAGAGATGGAAGCGTTGACCCTTGATTCCAATAATTGTGGCCCATGTGAACCTGATGCGTGTGTGTGCGTGAGTGAGTGAGTGAATGTGTGTGGGAACGTGGGTGCTTGCACGAAAGAAGCAGTTGTTGTGTTTTTGTTTTTCATGGGAGCACGTTAGAGAGGGTATTCCGGTGAGGAAGTTGTTCGTTTGTTTGTTTCTTAGAAGGGAAAAAATATATATAGGAAAGGAACACGGAGGAGACGCCCCAACTCCTTCGAATGTAAAGAAAGGTAACAAGATAAGACAGTACTGTGACGAAAAACAAAAAAAAACACAGAGAGAGGTCCGAGCCTAAACGACTTCCTGGAGAATCCTGCCAAGGGCCTTGCACAGAAAGAAGCAAGGGGAGGAAAGAGGAGTTTCACGCCGTTCGTGAGCTACAATTAATAGAGGAATACAACAGTTTTTAAAAACAATAATAACAAAGGAAAACGTCGGAAATCAAGAAGGTAAACGGGTTGCAAGGCCGTTCATGTGCCGATGGCTGAGAGATGGGCCAGAGGGACGTGGAAGCCGCCTTGACGTTGTTGTTTTTGTTTGGGATAATAGTCAATAAAGGCGAAGAGGGGGGAAAGGGGGGGCACAGAAAAGCTTGCGATGGGAAAAAGAATTTAAAAAAGAATAGACACACGAGACACGAGACACACACATTTAGGGCATCTTCGCAAAAGATGAGATAAAACCATGGTAGAGGAAACAAAAACGTGGAAGGCGGCATCGGCTGACAACCGTACCACTGTGGATTGCTTTCTGTGGAAGCAACCGCACGATGGCAAGAAGGGGCTTTCGAAGGAGGGTACTCGTGACTGCACAGAGGTTTCCGCTTGCGTCTGTCCTTGCATGTCTGTGAAAGATCCGTCGGCGCACGAACGACTGGTACCGTCAACGCACTGTCGCAGTTGGCGAAGGAATCGTCCATGCACACACACACAAACACACACAAACATGCACACATCCAACAAGACAACCTCGCCTTACCCCCGAAGTCCTTTTCAACCATCCTTCCTTCTCATTTTTCCTTTCTCCCATGCTGTCTGTTTCTCCGCGTGGCGGCCTTCACGGAAAGAGATGTGCCTGGCTCTTCCAGGTGGAGAAACAAACGAGCATGGAATCGCATGGGGCAAGAATAGCGAGGAAAGGCTGTGAAGAGGGAGCGGTGAGGTAGGGGGGAATGAGCGCGCGCCGCGTAGCATTCCCTACTCACACCTTTCTTCACTTTCGTCTTTTTTTTCTTTT